>JAXCGZ010017615.1:25000-32500 GCA_037179515.1 Halocaridina rubra | reverse complement strand
TATAAATGATACTAATAATCAATATGCGTTATATAGAAATACAAAATATATATATAATGTTAAATGAACATTTGAATATTGTATTAAAGGGAGTGCTTGCATGCACATGTCCCCTTGGCATAAAAAAACAAACAATACTTTTAAGCTAAGTTTAAAGACCCCCCCTCCCTCTATTCCGTATCTTGCGAGTTGATTTTGTTTCCAGACTATTTTGTAACTAAGATGCATTTGTACTTTTGGTAGGAAGCTATATTGGATATTATCTGATTTCGAGGATTACGTTATTGTGAAATATGTTTGACGTGTGAATGACCGAAGCAAGGCGGTGATGGGGGGAGGCAATGGGGGTGACCCTTTATCCCCAAGGACCCAAGAGGAGTGAACATGGTGTAGTGGATCGCAATGTTTATCTTGACATAATAATCCAGTGTTTTCTCCCTGTCTCTCTCCTCTCCGTCTCTGTATCCATTTTTCATTACTCAATTACTGGGTCATTTTTATCCCGTGAGGTCAGAGCTAAAATCTAGACAAATATTTTGTTTTTCATTGTTAAGACTGCAGTTTGCGATAACATCTCTGGCGACGAAATTAATACTTTTTATATAGTTAAGGTAAGAATACAGGATATGATAATAATATATTAACTACTTAATATTATAATAAATAAATATTATATATAAAACGTCCTGGTTTAAGCACCCATAACAGTGTATTATAATAATAATAATAATAATAATAATAATAATAATAATAATAATAATAATAATAATAATAATAATAATAATAATAATAATAATAATAATAATAATAATAATAATAATAATAATATCTAGTTCATATACATACAATACTCTTCTTAAACTCTGTACATTTGTAATGGTAGAATTGTGTTTGCTTTTACTGATATAGTGCCATCATACTTTTTATCTGTGTGTTATATAAAATTCTGCAAAAACAACCAGGAATCTGGATTTTTTAAAATTTATTTATTAATTATTCTCAGCCGTTATAGTTTTTAGAACTTGAGAGAATAAAGATAATAATACAGGAAAAAATAAGTAAATACACAAATACACGTACGTACAAAGTATATTGAATGATATGGTAAGTATTGGTGAATAAAAAAAAAACAACAACTTAGAGACAGAGGTACGAGCATGGAACAATAGTTCGTGAGAACAATTCTGCAAATCACAGTTAGGTTAAACACACTCACACACACACACACACACACACACACACACACACACACACACACACACACACACACACACACACACACACACAGCATGAGTGGTCAGAAAAGTGGGTAATGAAATTCAATACTTCAAAATGTAAGGTAATGAGAATGGGAACAAGTGCAAGAAGGCCCAAGCTTGACTACTCGGTGGCTGGAGTACAACTTCAAGAGACAGAAAATGAGAGAGATCTAGGAGTAAACATACTGGCAGATTTGTCTCCAGAAATACATATAAATGGCATAGTAAGGGCAGCATATGCATTCTTATCAAATGTAAGGGTAGCCTTCAGGCACATGAACAAGGAAATGTTCAGAAATATTTATGTAACCTATGTGAGGCCAAAACTCGAATATGCAGACCCCTTTTGGAATCCGCACTTGAAAAAGCACATAGCTAAGCTTGAAAAAGTTCAAAGACATGCCACGAAACTGGTGCCGGAAATACGCAATCTCAGTTATGATGTGAGGCTGAGGGAATTAGACTTACCATCACTCGAAGCTAGAAGAGTGAGGGGGGATATGGTGACAGTCTTTAAATTCCTTCATGGTTATGATAGAGTGGATAGGGATCGATATTTTGATATGGCTGGCTCTAGAACTAGAGGTCATAGTTTGAAGCTTCGTAAGAAAACTTGTTTGCAGGATGTAAGGAAATACTTTTTCAGTGTAAGAGTAGTTGATAATTGGAATTCGCTAAGCGAGGAGGTAGTTAATGCTATCTCAATCCATAGTTTTAAGGACAGGTATGATAAGTATCACTAAGTCTAAAATGGAACCGATGAGGAGACGGGAAGATACGAGCTTTGGGCTCTTTCCCGTAAACACAATTAGGTAATCACAATTAGGTAATCACACACACACACACACACACACACACACACACACACACACACACACACACACACACACATACAGCTTTCTAATCGTTTCGCTAATAATTTCTTGATACTAATTTTTAAGAGTTGAGGAAAGGAATAATATCTTCACTATAATATCATATTAATGAATGAATGTGTGCTTTGACTAGGCCATCCCGCCCTTACAAAAGGACTGCTGGCATTTATGTATATATAAGAGATAATACGGAAAGGCGCCGCGTTAGCTCAGTGATAAAACGCGCATGGTCGGGAAGTGACAAGCCTGACTAATGTGGGTTCGATCCCATCGTGAAGTGCTGGGAAGGGCATCTAGCCTTAATCCCCCAGCCCCAGCCTGTCTGTGCCCAACCCTTTTGAATGGCTACTCATTGCTACATATGAAAAGCCCCCCCCAAAAAAAATCTATGGCACGAAATAATGAGTGAACCGTCTACAGTGCATTGTGCCTGCCTACTCAGCAGCCATATTGATTACACCCTTGTAAAAAGATAAGCCGATTTATGAGTCACAATTAGTCTCCATGCGAATGGAGGTGGACACAGACATGTTAGAGCTGAGGGAATAAGGTGGGATGCCCTTCATAACGCCCCGCGGTGGTAACGAACTCGGGTCTGTCGAATAACGACTCGCGCCCTCTGCCAATGCGCTATTGCGGCCCCAGTGACACCAATATAAATAATAGATAATTGATAGTATCCAAGCTTATATATATATATATATATATATATATATATATAATATATATATATATATATATATATATATATATATATATATATATATATATATATAGCTCTCCTAATATTAATAAATAAATAATCAGGTAAATAGATAAGTGTATGAATAAATACCTGCTGTTGGTTACCCAAAGATGCGAATATGATTATTACTATTTAATACATACAAAGGAATTTTGGTTCATAAAATAATAATAATTATTATTATAATTAATAATAATAATAATATTTTGATTATTGTTATTATTATTATTATTTTTTTTTATTAGAGGGGAGATGAAGGGGGGTGGAGCCAAATGCATTTTTATTTTAACTTTATAATTTTTCGTCTCCATATATAACCATCGGAATATAATAAAAAATTCTGTCACAGGAGAAAATAACCTTAATTAGCAAAAGACACAAAATTCCACATAAAATGCAACGTATCCAAAACCTGAACACATAAATTATACCAGCTTAAATAGCAACAAATAGTCTATTCAGAACTATGATATGCAATAAATATGTAGACATGAATGAAACATGAAGAGAAAAAGGAATGAAACAGATGAGAGATCATCCGGAATAAGGCCCTTTGGCTGACTTTGTTTAATGAACATAGAGTACACCTATTAATAAGTTCAATACATTTTGGAAAATTTTTTCCTTTTTATAATATGTATATTTTTTTAACCTTTTTATAATATGTATATTTTTGTTTTACCTTTTTATAATATGTATATTTTTGTTTAATCTTTTTACATGTATATTTTGTTTTTTGCCTTTTTATATGTATATTTTTTGTCTACCTTTTTATAATATGATTCACCTTTTTATAAGTTCAAAGACATATTGGAATATTTTCCCCTTTATATAATATGTATATATTTTTTTCCTTTTCATATGTATATTTTTTTTACCTTTTTATAATATGTATATTTTTTTTACCTTTTTATAATATTTATATTTTTTAACCTTTTTATAATATGTATATTTTTTTAATCTTTTTATATGTATATTTTTTTTTACCTTTTTATATGTATATTTTTTGTCTACCTTTTTATAATATGATTCACCTATTTATAAATTCAAAGAATTTTGGAATATTTTCCCCTTTATATAATATGTATATTTTTTTCCTTTTTATAATATGTATATTTTTTTTACCTTTTTTTAATATGTATATTTTTTTTACCTTTTTATAATATTTATATTTTTTTTACATTTTTATATGTATATTTTTTTTTACCTTTTTATAATATTTATAATTTTTTTTTTATCTTTTTATAATATTTATATTTTTTTTTATCTTTTTATATATGTATAATTATTTCTCTCCTTTCATAGAAAGGAAGTTGGGATCAAATATAGAGAACGACTCAGGGGGGAGTCGGTATCTATACCTGATCCCAAATTTATTTTCGTGTGATACGAATGGGGAAGATTATGTACACGCGTGTGTGCATGTTTGGTGGTGTTTGTACGTGTGCCATCACATTCGTACCACCTGCAAAAAATTGCAGAAAAACACATTCATACCACCTGCAAAAAGTTGCAGAAAACACATCCACACAAACACATACGCACACCCTCGCGCACACACAAACGAGAGCACATAACTCCTCCCCGTTAGTATAACAAGAAAACACTTCCAATCGCAGACTACGAGAGTTCAGTATCCTTTAGTAATGTAACATAAGTTTGATTCCGTTTCGTCATTTTCGCAATATGCAATAACTCTTCTTCTTCCTGCTATGCTCCACTGCCTAAGGTACCATCTTTCATCTATCTTCATCTTACATAAGCACTTCATACTCGGGATTGGAACTACTAATGCTGGTTTCTCTCTTAAATGTACGCTTGACCTCCACCCATCGGGGTGCGCCGCCAAAACCTTGAGTGTCTGCCACCACCCAAGGCTCCGACGACGCATTCTCGAGAAACTCAAATCCTGGAGTGGCTACAACGCCACCCCAGGCTTTGAATTGGACGAGATTCCTAAGGATGAAAATCTCACATACATTTCTAACATTCTTCAGCATTCATCACCCAAGTCTTTATATGACAGGTGCGTAACTTCTGGGATTTCTCCGTTGTATTTTCATTTGCTTTCGTCGAATAACTGGGTTGATGGGAACCAGTTTTTTAAATGTGGCTACTTTTCTTTCGACTTTTGAATTGGGATTTTCATTTTTGTTTTCTTTTCCTTCATTTATTTCTTTTTCTGTCTGTTCTTTTTCTACATTTTCTTCCCTTTTTCCCTGGTCTCTCTCATCGTCATTTTGATGACTACCTTTGGCTGCCTCAGTCTCGCTTCCATTTCCTTCTACAGCTTTACCCTGACACATCTTGACTGTCTCCAGAAATTGTTCTTTCTGTGTCTTGGTTTTTCTCTTCAGTTTCTCAAGAGCGATCTTCGCTTGCAGGGCCTTTCTCAGTGGGTCAGGTTTGACCTGGTCAGCTTCATCGTAGCATCCGCATTGGAGCTGTTCTTCAGTCTCTTTCTCATTTCCTACGATGGGCTCAGCCAAGTCTTTTTCTCTCCCCTCTTCTTCTTCTTCGTAAGGAGGAATAGAATCTGTGGGATAAACATTATAATCCTCGGGGAGAGAGTCTCTGAGTGCTTTGTTCCTTCTTTGCATGGCGAACTTGACCAGAAGCGCCACCAAACAGATGGAAGAGAGAGTCATCAGACCGTAGAGAACCGTCGTTTGACTTACTCTCTTTTCACTCCATTCCTTCAAGACTTCGGTCATGGTCTCAGATCGAACTGTGACTTTCTCATAGTTTTGCGAGAGTTTGCTCGCCACGCGGTCTGCGAAGTCTACCATCTTCTTCACTGGAGGATGGTCTTCAACCAGAGCCAGGAGACTTCCTCGCTGAACTGCTGGTTCTTCGTACTTGTGGAGCCATTCCAGATTCATCTTCTTCAGGAAGACATGAGCTTGTCTTCGGACGAAATGCTGGTTTCGGAATTCTTCAAGGTGTAGTAAATCTTCTTCAAATTGAATCCGTTGAGTAGAAACTTGTTTGTAGAATAGTCCAAAAGGGACCAAGAAAGTTGCGGCAAGAGCCAAGAGAACGAGTACAATAGTGTTAAATGCCATCGTAATAATTCTCTGTCATTTTTAACAGCGAAAGCTCACGTGATGTTATGTATATCCAGGGCGCTGCCGATCACGTGATCTCACTTGAGTTGCCAACTATGATTTATTACCTATATTTACACTGACGTACATACGACGTAAAGCACTTATTTTAAGTCACTCGCATAATTAAAAGTGAGAATAAAACACTTATTAACGAGAAGACATGAGATAAATAAGAAAATATACGCTGTTCTATGAAAATCTCGACTTAAAAAAGAAAATACAGAAAGTGAAAATGGCAACGTTAGATTTAAAGTAGACCATACTCATCACGTCGAACTATTCCCAGATGGCTTTTTTTAAGAAATATTTCACAATGTGTCATTTCTGCGTATTTTTGAGCAACCCAAGTTGTTCATCCATTTAGGGTCATTTTTTCTTGAATTGAATTGTTTCATGGGAATATAGCCTTTCTGACTATTTTTACATTCTTCATCCAAATTTATATTAACTGACGGACTGGTGTGATTACCTGTGAGAGAATGTACTGTTTTGATTTCATCACATCCCGAATTCAGAATCTGAATTCCAGATCAAAACTTAACACGAGGGTCTGCCCCTCTCTTTTTTCTCTCTTTATTTAATTTTCGTGCTTTTCCCCTACATTCCCTTATATCCTTAATCCCCTCTCTTTTTTCCCCCCTCCTATCCTATCCCATCCATCCGCATCTCATCTCGTGCTAATCCTTGACCTGTGGTACCCCCTTGGTCTAAGCTGCTACCTGCGACCTGACCTGCTGGATCATCTGCCCAACTCTGTAAAAAGAGCAGATTAATTTTTATTATTATTATATCTCACTGCCCTCTTATGTTCAGAGACTCACTGGACTAAAGAATGACCTGTGTGTCCTATGTACACCTTATTGCAATCATTGCAGTTGATTTGATAGTAGTCACCGTGGCTCAAGCGGTAGCGTCCGCGACTTCGAGGCGTCAGGTCGAGGGTTCGCTCCCCGTCACGGTCTGAGGTTAGCAAGGGCATGCACTCAGGGTAAGGTTTACATCTGCCAAAACAAGTCCTTCTCAACAAGGCAGCCGTCCTAGCCCTTGGTAGAAAAGGGAGTCCGTGACGTAAAACCCGAACAACAACAACAACAACAACAACAACATTACAGTTGATTTGATATACTCCCGCATTAACTTCTTGTTTGTTTTGGCTGACGTTTACTAATTCCTTGCTTAGGGTGATGGGAACGTTAAAAGTGAATTGAGACTCTTTGCCTAAAACATCTATTATGATGCCTGTGGAATCTTCCCTCAATGAAATCAATGACAATCTCAATTTATGTAGCGGGCAATGGATCCCTGACATAATTGATAATACTCTTCTGAAGCACAGCCTCAACGAAGTCATGCCACAAGATAAACCTCCAAACCATATTGTAGTTTTTCATTGTGTATTTATATTTTTTTATTCATTTATTTTATTTTTTTCTATTTGAGGTATGACTTTACTATTATCTATATTATTTTATTATTATTGTTGCTGTTGTATTTTGTTATTATTATTATTA
>JAXCGZ010017615.1:0-20000 GCA_037179515.1 Halocaridina rubra | reverse complement strand
TAAAAATGGAACCGATCAGGAGACGGGAAGATACGAGCTTTGGGCTCTTTCCCGTAAACACAATTAGGTAATCACAATTAGGTAATCACACACTATTGAAGCCAAATCTTACAGGAAAGAGAGGGCTGGGCAGATTGCATATTCCTAGACTTCCAGAAAGCGTTTGACACTGTTCCACATGGGAGACTTATTAGGAAGCTGCAATCAATGGCTAGAATAGGTGGAAATGTTTTGGAATGGATAAAAACTTACTTAGAAGGAAGGGAACAGAGGGTTAGAGTAAGACACTCAGTGTCTGAATGGAGAAGAGTTAGTAGTGGAGTTGCACAGGGTTCAGTTTTAGGGCCACTTTTGTTCCTTGTATATGTAAATGACCTACCAGAGTCTGTAAATTCATTCATGAATATGTTTGCAGATGATGCAAAGATTGTGAAGAAAGTAAAAAACGAGAACAATGGTAGAGAACTTCAGGAGGATCTAAATAATCTGCATGAGTGGTCAGAAAAGTGGCTAATGAAATTCAATACTTCAAAATGTAAGGTAATGAGAATGGGTACAAGTGCAAGAAGGCCCAAGCTTGACTACTCGGTGGCTGGAGTACAACTTCAAGAGACAGAAAATGAGAGAGATCTAGGAGTAAACATACTGGAAGATTTATCTCCAGAAATACATATAAATGGCATAGTAAGGGCAGCATATGCATTCTTATCAAATGTAAGGGTAGCCTTCAGGCACATGGACAAGGAAATGTTCAGAAATATTTATGTAACCTATGTGAGGCCAAAACTTGAATATGCAGCCTCCTTTTGGAATTCGCACTTGAAAAAGCACATAGCTAAGCTTGAAAAAGTTCAAAGACATGCCACGAAACTGGTGCCAAAAATACGCAATCTCAGTTATGATGAGAGGCTGAGGGAATTAGACTTACCATCACTCGAAGCTAGAAGATTGAGGGGGGGATATGATGACAGTCTTTAAATTCCTTCATGGTTATGATAGAGTGGATAGGGATCAATATTTTGATATGGCAGGCTCTAGAACTAGAGGTCATAGTTTGAAGCCTCGTAAGAAAACTTCTTTGCAGGATGTAAGGAAATACTATTTCAGTGTAAGAGTAGTTGAAAATTGGAATTGGCTAAGCGAGGAGGTAGTTAATGCTATCTCAATCCATAGTTTTAAGGACAGGTATGGTAAGTATCACTAAGTATAAAATGAAAGCGATCAGGAGACGGGAAGATACGAGCTTTGGGCTCTTTTCCGTAAACACAATTAGGTAATCACACCTGTTTCCTTGCACAGCATAGTTTGCAAAGTTATGGAGACACTACTAATGAAACATATCTTTCTTCACTTGGAATCCTTCAACTTTTTGTCTGTGAGACAACATGGCTTCAGAGAGGGTAGATTAACAGTACCAAACTTACTGGAATTTTATGATGACGTTAACTGAATCTTACAGGAAAGAGAGGGCTGGGCAGATTGCAAATTCCTAGACTTCCAGAAAGCATTTGATGCTGTCCCATACGCGAGATTTATTAAGAAGCTGCAAGAATAGGTGGAAATGTTTTGAAATGGATAAAAACTTGCTTAGAAGGAAGGGAACAGAAGGTCAGCGTAAGACATTCAGTGTCTGAATGGAGAAGAGTTACTAGTGGAGTTCCACAGCATTCAGTTTTAGGGCCACTTTTCTTTATGTTATATGTAAATGACCTACCAGAGTCTGTAAATTCATTTATGAATATGTTTGCAGATGATGCCAAAATTGTGAAAAAGTATGAAACGAGAACAATGGTAGAGAACTTCAGGAGGATCTAAATAGTCTGCATGAGTGGTCAGAAAAGTGGTTAATGAAATTCAGTACTTGAAAATGTAAGGTAATGAGAATGGGTACATGTGCAAGAAAGCTCAAGCTTGACTACTCAATGGCAGGAGTAGAACTGCAAGAGGCAGAGAATGAGAGAGATCTAGGAGTAAACATACTGGTCGATTTATCTCCAAAGATGCATATATGTGGCATATAAGGGCAGCATGTGCTTCCTTAGCAAATTTAAGGGTAGCCTTCAGGCACATGGACATAGAAATGTTCAGAAATATTTATGTAACCTATGTGAGGCCAAAACTTGAGTATGCAGCCCCCTTTTGGAATCCGCACTTGAAAAAGCACGTAGTTAAGCTGGAAAAAAGTTTGAAGACATGCCACGCAACTGGTGCCAAAAATATGTAGTCTCAGTTATGATGAGAGGCTGAGGAAATTAGACTCACCATCACTCGAAGCTAGAAGAATGAGGGGGAGATATGGTGACAGTTTTTAAATTCCTTCACGGTTGTGACAGAGTGGATAGGGATCGATATTTTGATATGGCTGGCACTAAAACTAGAGGTCATAGTTTGAAGCTTCTCGAGAAAACTTCTTTGCAGGGAGTAAGGAAGTACTTGTTTAATTGTAAGAGTAGTTGATAATTGGAATTGGCTAAGCTAGGAGGTAGTTAATTCTAATTCAATCTATAGTTTTAAGGAAAAGTATGATAGGTATCACTAAGTACAAATTGAACCGACCAGGAGACGGGAAGTTACCAGCTTGTGGCTCTTTCCCGTAAGCACAATTATGTAAAAAAAAAAATAATAATAACACACACACACACACATACATGTATATATATATATATATATATATATATATATATATATATATATATATATATATATATATATATATAAACACACACTGTAAAGCTGATACCATTACCTACGGAAAACTGTTGTGACCATCAGGGGATATGAACTAGCGTTGCAAGTTGCAGAATCATGCCACCATTCCGACTGGGCCAATACAACTGACAAGAGTCAGAATGTCATGACCCAACCAGATCAGACAAGCACTTTCCCCGTCGATCATTTATATCAACCTATTGCAGTTGACACGTGGAATATATGTATATAAATTTACAATCAAACTTTGATATTAGCAATATCATTGTCCATGAAAAACTTTAGTGACCATCAGGGGACAAGAACTCGCATCACAAGTTGCATAATCATACCATCAGGCTGAAAGGGCCTCTACGACCAACAAAAGTCTGAATTTCTTTACCAAACACTTTGCCTGTCGGTCATTTGAATCAACCTATTTCAGTTGACACTTGGAATTTATGTACAAGGATATGTAAGGTATGATGATGCCTGACTCCCTCCCTTTTTTTTTTTTAAGTGTGATGGGGTAAGCAAGAAATGTCATCACAGCTGATAAGAAAATGATAATATTAATGTTTTCCCTGCACACTTAGCATTCATTTCAATGTGTCTCATGGATTTTATCTTGTAAGTATCACTAAGGTTATCTTATATAGCCATGCAGTGTTTTGCCACTTTGTCAGGGATACCGTACTAATATTTATATTTTTCTTGCTCCTTGTTTAACCATATCTCACTATATCACTGTAGGAAGTTACTGAAAGGGATATTCCTGATGATGGGGGACAAAGAAGTTCGTCATTCGTATTACCTTTGTGTCATAAGAACTGACTAAAGGATATTATATGTGCATGCATACGTATGTGTGTGCATGCATGCGTGTATATATATATATATATATATATATATATATATATATATATATATATAGTATATATATATATATATATATATATATATATATATATATATATATATATACAGTATATATATATATATATATATATATATATATATATATATATATATATATATATATATATATATATATATATATATATATATATATATACTATTAACGAATTCCTTACATATTTCTCAACCTTTTTACTTGTGGCCTTTTTTAGCATTTGTAAGTACTCTGCGCCCACTCATTCATTTCTCAAAGCAGTTTTATTTAAAGTATTCACAATACTTCATTAGCCTCATTTCTAAGCCATATTTAGTTTAGCGTTTGAATGGAAGCAGATGGATTCAAAGCAGTATATAAGGAATGGCTTCCGCTCACAGGTCGGTAGTAGCCATGGCATCTCTACAGATCCTGTGCGTCTTTGAGCTCTTGCTGATGGGAGTAGCCTCATGGGCTGCTCCTCAGCATGCAGAGTTCGTTGGTAAGAATAATGAAGATCAGCATATGCTGTAATTACTATTTGTTAACTAACTGCTTTTTATTGTAAATTAACTGAAAATTGGGTGATGTACGTTATTACGCATCCCTGTTTTGGTATTTTTGTCACCCTGTTAATTTCTAAATGGTCTTCTCTTCCTATTGAATACAGTTGAACCTCGTGTCTTGTATGACACCACCTGCAGGTGTGGTCAGAAGGGCGCTGCAAGGATTGTTGGAGGTAACGATGCCACCATTAACGAATGGCCATGGCAGGCAGCTCTCATGTATGCTGGAAGTCAGCAGTTCTGTGGTGGATCCCTCATCAATGACAGATACGTCCTGACAGCTGCTCACTGCATTGAGGTACTAACTCTAACTGCACTTCTCATTTTAACTTGATAATACAGTTTGGATCCCTACATAAGAGTATTAAGCAATATTTTTTTTCTAGATATTTAGAAAGTCTCATCTCTAAATTATCAGGGTCTGCAAGCATCTGACATGAATGTCCGTTTGGGTGAGCATCGACTGAGTACAACTGGAGAAACAACTCATGTGACTCGATCTGTGTCTCAGATCATTGGGCATGCTCAGTATTCCCCAGGAGATGAACTGAATGACATCGCTCTCCTCAAACTTTCATCCCCGGTCACGGTAATATTAATACTTTTTTTACTTACAGGAGAATAGTGTTACAAAGCATTGCAAGGAATCTAATATTAAGTGGAAAAAAAATTATTATATATCTTATTTTTGGTGTTTAGAGGGAAGACTTCTACACCTGGTTTAGTTACATCTTTTATGGGACCCACAATAAAGAAAAGGGGCACTAGGGATTGGCAAGCCTTATTTCCCAGAATTTGTTTTATCCATTTCCCCAAAATGGGCATTGGAAGGTGTATGTCCGAGATGTGATGAAGCACCCATCTCCATATTTCTGATCAGTTGTGGGTATCCTTCTGGATTCAAGTGAATTGGACATTTTGTTAAAGAAATAATCTGAACTTAACTTTTTGTTTATTGGTGTAAAAAAAAAGTTGACTTTCATGCTCATAATTCAATTTTAGGTCGACCAAACAGTTTTACCAGTGTGTATGCCACCTCCAAATCCAACTTATGCCAACCAGGAAGCAACTGTGACAGGATGGGGTACAACAAGCTCTGGGGGATCATCATCTGACACTCTCAAGGAAGTTGTTGTTCCGGTAATTGAAAATAAGGATTAGTTTCTCATACTTTTACACATAAGAATGATAAGATTTTAAATATTGAATTACTTGTATGCTATCAAATGTTTATGGAATTAAACTAATATATCGTATATAATTGAGCATAAATATTCGGTGTCTTTTAATATAATTTTCTGGTTTTACCATTCTAACTATAAATTAGAAATCTTGTCCTTAAACACCTTAAGCCTTTTTCACCTAAGCTATTCATGAGTTGTGATATCCAAACAAGATAGCCAGCCTAATAAAGCATGAAACTGTCTTCTATAATCTCAGCATTTGGATTTATTCTGCATGTTCTGTATTATGGTTCAAAAAACTTATAACATTACCTCTAAGGAAAGGGTAATGACAAATAATAATAGATATTTAGATTATGATATTAGTTGCTGATAGTTTGATTTTCCTTCAATATCTTGCAGGTTCTCTCAAACACTGCTTGCCAGGCCACCAACTATGGAACCGCCATCAAGGACACCATGTTGTGTGCTGGAGAGGCAGGCAAGGATTCATGCCAGGGCGATTCTGGCGGTCCCTTGGTCTTCCAGGATGGTGGTGGAAACTACGACCAGGTAAACCGAAGCCTTGAAATAATAATGTTAAATATATTATAGAATTATATAAGAGAGAGTAGTCATTCATAATATGTTTTAGTGTCTATCATATTATGTTGTTTGCCGTTTTATGTGTCATTATTAATCCCCTTTCAAATGGGAGTGGACACAGACAGATTAGAGCTGAGATATTGAGGTTGGGTACCATTCCCAAGGCCCTAGTGATGGCTTTGACGCGGGGTTGTCGTTTCCCGAGTCGAGCGTTCAGACTTTTTCGCTACCGCAGTCCCCTAGTTTCCCTGACGAACAAGAGGTTAATATTGAAATTGGTCAGTAATTGATTACTTTTTCTTTTATCTTCTCACTTTTTATTGTGTCAACAGATTGGGGTGGTGAGTTGGGGAAGCGGTTGTGCTTCGCCAGGCTACCCAGGTGTCTACACCCGTGTCAACAAATATCTTGACTGGATTAAGGATAATACTGCTGATGGAGTTTACTGCTCAGGGGCGGTTTTGTAAAGAGGAAGATACGAGCATCATATGCGCATATGCATTAATGAAATAATTCCAGCTATTTTCATTTTATTACTAATTTAAACGAGTAGTGATATAAGATCTAACAGAATCATCAGTACGATCTTGCAATACCATCCAACTAACACCTGTATCAAAATCAAGGAATAAAATAGTAAAATTAAAATACTTTGGTAATTTTATATACCGTATGTATCCTCTATAGTATCCTTGCCTACCTACCCTGTGAAAGACCCAAGGAGGGTGGTAGAGGGTTGTAGAACCTTTTACCACAAGTAGCTACGAAGAGTGATGGAGGTATATTAGCATTTGGTGAATATGTGTGCTTTGACTTGGCCATAACCCTTATAAAGGGGGACTACGGCCATTCTATATGTATGTGTATTGTTTACATACTATAGAATATTTTTTTATAAAGTTAAAATATACATTCAATATGTAGCTAGGTAATGACTTAAAAATACATTTATTGTCTGCTTTAGAGGAGGTCTGATAAGAGTATCTCTTTGAAATACTGTTAGCTATAATTCATCAATATCGATTTCATAATTATTTTTAACTCTGCATAAATGCCTTTTGAGCAATTTATCTCTTTTGGTGATATTCTGTTGATAGAATGGGAATCTTATTATCTGCAAATGAAATATATGCAAGTCAAATGCTTTTATACGGTCAGTAGCAAATATGGCAGTTTTACAGATTGTCTGTACCTTTAAGATGGTGCTGTTGGGCATGGCATGTTCACAAGGTGCTCACTCGCACCCCAGCTCTTCAACATTTTTTCGCTCACTCGCTAACCAACTCCTCACATGATTGTGTTGCTTACTCGCACACCAGCTCTTCATACCATTCTTTTTACTTACGTGCACACCAACTCCTTACATGCATTTCAATTCCTTACACTATTTTGTTGCTCACTCATATCAGCTCCTCACATCATTTTGTTACCCACTCCCACACCAAGTCCTCCATTTTGTTGCTTACTTGCACACCAATTCCTTAAATGATTATATTGCTCACTTGTACACCAACTCCTAACACCATTTTGTTTCTGACTTGCACACCAACTCCTCACACCATTTTGATTGCTCACTCATTCAACAGCTCCTTACACCATTTTGTTGCTCACTCGTACACCAGCTCCTCATGCATTTTATTGCTCACTTGCACACCAATTGCTAACATCATTTTGATGCTCAATAGTGCAACAACTCTTAACACCACTCGCACACCAATTCCATACATCATTTTGTTGCTCCCTGCTATATTAACTCCTCATTCCATATTGTTAATCACTCGCACACCAACTCATTACGCCATTTGGTTGCTTACTTCTATATCAACTCCTCATTCCATTTTGTTGCTCACTCGCACACCATCTCATTACATCATTTTGTTGCTTACTTCTATATCAACTCCTCATTCCATTTTGTTACTCACTCGGACACCGACTCATTACACCATTTTGTTGTTCACTTGTACACCAGCTCTTCACACCATTTTGTTTGTAAGTTTTACTTTTACGTCAGTTGTACGTTATGGCGAGATATTTCCTGTCTGAATAAAAATTATATAACCCTGATCAGAACTAGAGAAACTACGTTATTTCTCTACCAAAAATGTTACAATACCTAACAAAGATAAAATTGTGACTTCATTACTTTGTCCTTGCAATATCACTGGCTTAAACTTAGGTGAAAATGTCCCTTCTTATTTAGTTCAACCTCGGTTGGCATGCGACATCAGTGCAATTGTGGGTATAAGGGAGGCACTTGGATTACTGGAAACACCAATGCCAATATTATTAACTGGCCCTAGCAAGCAGCTCTCTCTCGTGTATGGGTAAAAGCAGTTCCGTGGCGTATCTCTCATTACTGATAGATATTTTAGCACCTGTTCATAGTGTGGATGTTGGTAGATTTCCCTTCCTCTGGGGGCAGATTGAGAGACGGCATGATAATTTTTTGCAACTGACCACCTCATGAGATTATGCGGGTTTAAGTGCTATGGGAAATATGTAAATAATTAAGATAGTATCAACACTAACAGTGTTCTTATAGAGTCGTATGTTTAAGAAGTACATAAGAGAGAGAACAATATATTGTATAATGATTTAACTGTAAAATTGGTATATGATTATAAGGTTCTTGGATATCTCATTTCTTACTCTAGAGAATGGTGGCCAGGTAGTAATACATAACTAGTGACTCGCTCTGTCTCGAAGATTATTCCCTAATTTAATTACTTATCCAGGAAAAAATTCATGGAATTGCCTTACTCAGACTCTCTTCAAAAATCAAGGTAAAGTTATAGAAGACTTGAGCCGTGTCGTTACAATATAAATATCGATTGGCCTGAATGTGTTATGAGTTTTAAGTAACAGCACAGCACTATATATGCATGATTAAGTGCTCCTCACTTTTCAAATCACTTAGAAATTAAGGACTTATGCAGATTAGAATTTTCATTTTTTTTAAGAGAGTGACACCGGGACAGGCCGAAACTGCCCTCATCAATATAGGCCCGGCCACGAGAAAATACCAAGACGAAGGAAAAGAAAAAGGTTAAGGGCAAGGCAGAGATGAAGTAATGTTGCACAAAGGAAAACGACAGACAGAAAAAACAATCAAAGTACAGAGGACCCAGAGATATGGAGGACTAGGCTCTGACATGACGATAGATCTGCTTTTTGAAGGATGAAAGGTCATAAGAATTAGGAAAGACAGAAGGAGGTAGAGAGCTCCAGAGTCTGGAGGTAGATGGGAAGAGGTAGTCGCTGCACCGACCAATCCGCAAGCTACAAATCTCCACACAGTACCTGTGATATGAGGCCGCTTGGCGAGTGTTACGCAGCCTCGGCAGTGGAGGAGGGATGCAACTCGCCAACTCATCAGAGCAGCGATGGAAGTAGTAGCGATAGAAAAGCGAAAGGGAAGATACCTTACGGCGAAGAGAGAGAGAATCTAGGTTAGAAGTAAGAGAAGGATCATTAATGAGTCTGACTGCCTTAGATTCAACCCTATCAAGAAGATAAGTAAAGCAAGAAGCACCCCAGATGTGAGAGTAGTATTCTAAGCAGGGGCGGATAAGACCTTTGTAAATTTTAAGTAACTGCAATGAGGAAAAGTAATGACGAAAACGAAACAAAACCCCTAATTTTTTAGATGAAGATTTTGAAATTTGGATTATGTGATTCCTCCAAGACAAGTTAGAGGCTATATGGATTCCTAATGTGTTGATAGAGTTAAGAGGGTAAATTTCATTAGTTTCGAAGACAATGGGGTTATCAGGAGGAGAAGAAGATAAAGAAATAGCCAGACTGTGTCTAGCAGGCATTGAATTTAACTAAATTTTGAGTGCCCCATTCAGATACTCTCTGCAAATCGGAGTTAAGAGTAGAAGAAAGAGTGATACGAGATTGATTATGAGTAACAGATGAAGGTTGTGAAGAAAAGGCAGAGGAAAAGTGAAGGGTAGAATCATCAGCAAAGGCATGAAGAAGAGAGGAAGATGGGGATTGTAGAAGATCATTGATGAAGAGAAGGAAGAGAGTAGGTGAAAGAACAGAGCCCTGTGGAACACCACTGGTAACAGAGAAAGAGCTAGATGTCGCGCCATCAACAACTACAGATATAGAACGGTCAGTAAGAAAACTGGAAATCAGAGAACAGAAAGAAGGGGTAAAGCCATAGGCAGGGAGTTTGGCCAACAGAGCCTTATGCCAGACTCTGTCAAAAGCCTTAGAGATATCAAGGGCGACGACAAAGGATTCTCCATAGTTCCTTAGAGAAGATGACCATACATGAATAAGATAGGACAGGAGATCACCAGAGGATCTTGCCTTGCAGAAGCCGTACTGGTGATCGGAGATAAGTGAGTTGGATTCAAGGTGTTTCAAGAAGTGAGCATTGAGCAAAGTTTCGAAAACTTTAGCAATAGAGGAGGTTAGGGCAATAGGCTGGTAGTTAGAAGGAATAGAGTGGTCACCCTTTTTAGGAACAGGTTGAACTAGAGCATGCTTCCAAGATGAAGGATAGATACTGGTTGACAGAATGAGGCGAAAAAGACGACAAAGCACGGGAGCCAGTTCATCTGCAAACTCCTTAAGGAACCTTGCAAGGATACCATCGGGAGCAGATGCCTTGTTCGTCTTTAGCGAGTGAAGAACCTTATGAACTTTGCGTGAAGAAAGGATAAGGGAGGGCATAGGGTTAGAGAGGGGAAAAGACTGAGGAACAGGTGCACTGGAATCGTTGATAGAAGAGTTGGCAGAAAAATGAGAGCCAAATAGAGTGGCTTTGTCAGTGGGAGAGCAAGCTATAGAAGCATCAGAACGAATGAGAGGGGGAAAGCTTGAGTTACAGAAGTTTTTGGAGAGGTTTTTGGCTTAGGACCAGAAGCATTTGTCAGTGGGAGAGGAGTTAAGGTCATCAACTTTCCTTCTTATAAAGGAAGCCTTAGACCTTCGAATCTGAGCAGTACAGTGATTCCTAGCTATAATAAAAGCAGAGCGAGTTAAATCGGAAGGAGAGGCAAGGTAAGATCGGTGAGCCTGATTCCTAGTCTGGATAGCCATGGAGCAGGCGTGGTCAAACCAAGGTTTAGGGGGAGAGAAAGTTTTTGTAGAAGAGGGGATGTACGCCTCCATTCCCGCGGTCATGATCTCGGCAACTTTTAGAGCTACCTGATCAGGGTTGCGGGACCGAAAGCAGTAGTCATCCCATGGGAAGTCAAAGAGAAACATACGCAAATTTTCACATTGGGTACGCTCAAAGTGCCAAAGGCGGCGTTGAGTAGGAGGGATTGGTGGTGGGGGAGCGAAAATGGAAGAGACTGAGATCATAGAGTGGTCAGATTTACCAAGAGGGGAAAGCACAGAATAAGAGTAGTTTGAAGGGTTAGAAGTAAAAAATAGGTCAAAGTGTTTGCAGCATGTTCGTGACGATCAGGAACGCGAGTAGGATGTTTGATAATTTGCTCCAGATCGTGAGTAATAGAAAAAGCAAGGGCCTCGCCTCCTCCCAGATCAGTGTGAGAAGAATGAAGCCACTCACTGAGGTGTACATTGAAGTCTCCAATGTAGAGAACTTCGGCATGTGGGTGAGAAGATAGCAAGGACTCATGGCACGAGGATAGATATTCAAAGAAAGACACAAACTCGGTGGAGTTTGGAGAACAGTAGCAGAAGCAAAGGAAGATAGTGGTAGTTGAGAGATAGATTTTTAGCCAGAGAACATCAAAGTCAGGAGATTCAAGGTCCATGAGCCTCACAGTAGGAGTGTTAGTGTTGCAGTAAGCACAGACCCCACCTTTGGAACGAAAACGAGTATACAGATTATAGTGAGAGATTTGGAATGGGTCAGTGGCAGCATGTATAGACAGCTGGGTTTCAGATAGGAGGAGGAGGTTAGGGAGGAAAGTCCCCAAGTGCTGTTCCACAGACGAAAGGTTAGAGGTCAGTCCACGAATGTTAGAATAGTGAAGAGTGAAAGAAGCAGATCTATTGGGAGGTGCAAGGTTAAGAGCAGAACCATTACTACCACCAGGCGTGTCTGCCCTCAAGCCAATGGTGGAGTCAACACGATCCCGGGAGATTCTTCGCACCCCACTATGCCGGGTACTGGGGGCCATTAGTTGTGAACCTTCCATAAATAATAACATATGTGAGGAAATAGAAAGTAAAAGAGACAAATGTGCAGAATGTTGTGACTTGTCAAATGTAATGGAATAGCAAGAGATGTGTAATGAATACGCCAGAATATTCAGTGTAGATGTAGGCATGAGGAAAGAACCGTCCTGAAGTAAGACTCAACCTGGACGCGGCCAGTCCGGCCCACCCGCGGCTCAGCGCTACATCATAAAAGTATTTGAACTTATGGAGTAAAAAAGTATGGATGTACTGCATTGCCTCTTTTGGTGAATAGTCTTCTTTGTTGAAAGTACACAGGCTTATTGCATAGGCTTCTGTTAAAAAAAAAATTGAGGAATTTAACGTTGTAATTTCATCAACAAATAAGGAATCCTATGACACTGGAATTAATAATTGTATTATATATCTTCAATATATAGTAGATAAAATTTCTCTGGATACTTTACATATTGGTACTGCATCAGAGAGAATTGTATACTTTACACAAGGTTCCAAGCCACTATGCATATGATATATCCACTGAAAATTCAGTAGAGGGAGCTTCTCTCACTGAGATACGGATCTCTTCCCTAGAAATCTCAATATGAAGTCCCCCAGAAAGAAATTTTTCTCAAACACGACCCCATATTCCATTAATAATGGACAAAAACATAGAATGCAAAACAGTTTTGTCATAACATACTCATCCTCTCTCCCTTTAAGCAGCAGTTTTATGCCAAGAAAAATGAGAGAAAGGGAAGATGGGATTGCCATCTATTTGCTCTCATCTCCCTTTTGATGGCTCTTAGGGCATGGAGGAAGTAAATGAAGTATTCTTTCTCCTAAAGCTGATTTGAAAATTACAGTGGTTTCTTATTGGAAAACCACAAGCTCAGGAGGACAGTCACCTGATGTTCCAAAGGAAGTGTCTATAAATGTTAGCCTCAGGACTATAAATTAGTTATAATATTAATTGGCTTATACCATCATTGGACGCTTTTATTAGTGTGTCATTGCTTAGTTTGGTTTATTTTCATGTTTTTGAAAATGTTGCTGTTTGTCGTTTATGTGTCACAAGTAACTCCCCCCCCCCCTTCAAATGGTGTTGACTCAGGTTAGAGCTGGGAATTTAGGTCTAAATTTCCTTCCATACTCCCTGTGATGGACTCAAACACAGGTTTATCACTTCTCAAGCAGAGCACACTAAGCATTACAGTGATCCCTTGTTTATCATGGGGGTTCGGTTCCAGGACCGGCAGCGATAGGCGAAAATCCGCGAAGTAGGATCACAATATATACATAGGTATTTTACATTTATTTTTACCTTTACTGTATAAACCCTCCCTGCACTGTTAACAAACCACCCTTTACTTTATTAATAACAGCGTGCAAGCATAAATATATGTGAAAGTGATAGGTAAACTTACCGTGAATGAGGTGATGATGACGTGACATACTCATATACATTGGTATTTTACATTTATTTTTACCTTTACTGTATAAACCCTCCCTGCACTGTTAAAAAACCACCCTTTACTTTATAAATAACAGCATGCAAGCAAAAATGTATATGAACGTGATAGGTAAACTCACCGTGAATGAGGTGATGATGACGTATATAGACTCCAGAGGAAATTATTCGGCAGCCAATGACAGCTTTACGGCTGCTTTTTGCGAGAGAAGAATATGGTAATGGGGAGTTACTGTCGCTGTTTCTTCTTTTGTTGAAAGATGGTCTTGCAAGGAATCATGGCATTGCCAAGAAGAACCATTTTATCGTCATGTTCTTGTGAGAGGTGTTGGACTGCTTTCACATGCTCATACATGGCTGCCAGACGCTCGAGTGTAAGACCAGGTTCTTCGATTTCTTCGTGCGTTTCTTCTGGTTGCTCTTCTTCCTCTTCTTCGCTCGCTGATTTTGTCATTTCCTCCAAGTCTTCATCAGTCAAATGCTGCGTGTGGCAGTCAATCAGTTCATTCACGTCTTTACCTTCTCCTCCTAGAAATGCAGCCAACTTCACAGCTTTCGCAGCTGCCAAGTTATGGACTTCGTCAGGAGCGAATCCCTTGTAGTCGTAGAAGACTTCGGCCCACAATTTCTTCTAGCTGGCATTGATTCTGGCCGGCTTCATCTCTTTGATTGCATTCTGAATATTTTGAAGGCATGTGGCAATCGTGTAGTTACGCCATTAAGTCTTCAGTGAGAAATGTTTGTCCGAACCCATGGATTCAACCAGGTTCGCCAGGGCAATTCGTGTGTAGAGGGCCTTGAACGCACGAATAATGCCTTGATCCATAGGCTGAATCAGTGATGTCTTATTCGGTGGCAGGAACTCTACTTGAACACCGTCATATTCGAGATCAGTTGCATGGCCACCTTCATTATCCATCAAATAAAGGACTTCAAATTCAAGGCCCTTTTCCGCAAGATAAATTTTGACCTGAGGGATAAAGCATTGGTGAAATCAGTCTGATGTGAGGCTTTTCATGATCCAGGCCTTAAGGCTATGCATTCAGTACACTGCCAGCAGATTCATATTCTTATTCTTCAAAGCCCTAGGGTTCTTAGACTCGTAGATTTGCCCGGGCTTTAACATGAAGCCCACAGCATTCCCGCATATGACGAGGGTAACGCGGTCCTTGTGCACTTTAAATTCAAGGGCTTTAGCTTCTTCCTTGAAGAGAAAAGTGCGAGACGGCATTCTTTTCTAAAATAACCTAGTCTCATCCATGTTAAGCACTTGCTCAGGAGCATAATCCCCTTCAGCGATAATTTTCTTAAAGTCGTTGTTCACATAATCTTCAGCCTCAGCTGTATCTGCAGAGGCAGCTTTGCCATAAACCAAAATGCTCTATAGGCCATAGCCTTTTTGAAATATGGCGAATCATCCCTTGATTGCTATGAATGATTGTTTCCTCGGTGGAGAATCGCTGGAGTGTCCTGGTTGTGGGTCGTCGATATATTCTTCTCTCTCCTCCTCTCCATAGTCGCCACTGTCGTCGTCGGATTCGTTTGCAGCGAATGTCTTGTACAGCTTCTTCGCCTTTGTTTGTATGATATTGCTGTCTACGCTGATGTTCTTCTTTCTGCAGTCAGCAATCCACAGGGCTGAAGCAGATTCCATCCGCAATATTATCTTATTGCGGGGTGTTACGGCCCTCTTCGCTGTTTTACTAAATGAAATAGTGGCTGTTTTCCTGATATTTGCCTCGTCCTTTTTGATGTTTTGAACAGTAGATTCATTGAGGCCAAAATGGCGGCCGACATCCGTGAATCTTCTGCTTTCCTTCAGCATATCTAATAGTTTTACCTTATCTGCTATGGTCAACATCTTCCTTTGCCGTTTAGGCTTACCACCAGAAGCCTTAGAAGATGAAGGACGCTTGGGAGGCATTGCAGAGGTTGAAAACGTGAGTAAAAAAATCACAAGCACAACGTATTAAGAAGCACAACGCGAACGGCGCACATGTGAGTTAGACTGAACAGGTGAGGCGAGACAGTGGAAAATACTGGGAGAATGAAGCTTCAATCAAAAAGCCAATCAGATCCCATGATACAGAACTTACAGAAAAACAATTCTGTGATTCGTCGCCTCCCACCCTTTCAGCCAATAGCATCCCATGAACTATCTCACTTAGGTGCGAGCCTTTGCAATTTCCATGACGCCAATACATTGTATGTTCTCATACAGTATTTTACATCGTGCAATACTGTAAGTTATATGTTTAAATTTATGTTTTTTACTATTTTTACTGTTGTATTATTATTGGGCTAGGAAATACTTCTTTTTTATCAATAAAATGATTATAATACTGGAAATTTTAATATGTAGTAGCTCACTTAGGTGCGACCCTTTGCGTTTTCCGAAACGCCTATACCAGTATCGTACTTTCTATGGTGCAGAGTTACATGTTTAAATTTATGTTTTTTTACTATTTCATGCTGTTTTATTATTGTTAAGCTGGGAAATAAATTTTTTTATCAGTAAAATAATGAAATTTTTTTTTTATAAAATTATGAAAATACTGAAAAATTTACTTTTTTAATATTTTAATATTCTCGCATATACCCCCCCCCCCCAAAAAAAAAAAAAAAAAAAAAGCTCGCCCAAAAAACCCGGGATGCACTGAATTCGCGAGGTGAACTATGTAGTAGGTTGACCCATGGCATCAATCGCCCGTTGCGTTACTACAGCTGGAGGGCCTTGTGGACTTAAATAAGACTGTCCATGACAGTCCGATGTTAAGTCTTCCTTCAGTTACGGTTCTCTTTCTATGCCTACATGAACACCCAATATTCTTGGATATTCGTTACATGTCTTATTATCCTTTCACATCTGACAAGTCACAATACTCCCCATATCTATTTCTCTTTATGTTTTCTTCGTGCCCAGGCTCGATGAGGGTAGATTTTTTTTCTTTGCCTGTCCTGGTGTCACACTCATAAAAAAAAAAGATGTAGTCCCTGTGTGTCATGAAATGAGATTAAATGTGATATGGGAGTAATAGAATGGCAATCTCGCCTTCATAAAGTTTTTTCTTACAGCAAAAAGCCAATGAAATGGTTGACTTTTGGCAGTTTTGTTCTGTTGTGACTACCTACTATTGTCATTTAGGTATGGTGGTATTTTTCAAGGAATAATTTAACTAAAGAAAAGCTCATCAGTTATTATCAGACATGATACATGTATATTTGTATATTCACGGAGTTGTGGCTATCACTCAATTCTTGTAGTTTTTTCTTGAAGTTTAGTGACATTCATGAAGGCAAGGGAATGTTGCTGCCCCTACTGATCCCGAGCTTTCCCACAGGGCTATTAGGGAGTGTAAGCTGTGTTAGTGGCCTATGTGGTTGTGTTCATTGCAGTCTTCTATAATGTGTTGCCTTGGATGCTGTGCAAGGGATTGGTGAATACAGTGGCAATAAGTAGTGCAATGGGTATGAGAGTTGTCCGCACAGTAAATGAATATTCCATGTAGCTATTAATATTTTTATCCGTGCTCAGTAGCAATTGTAATGAGCATTTTCTGTATATGAAAGTTTACCTACCTCTTGTCTACCACACCTCTGTTGGGCATGGATATGGATGGAGTGCTATCAGTGATTGCTCAGTTTCATAATGCTTCTGCAACATTTAAAGTAAGTATAAAATGATCGTTCAAGAAAGCAGGTCTTGCATCCACCCACTTAAAATAGTTGTTGATGAAACTATAATTTATTTTTTCTCACAAGTCCTCTTTAACAGTAACTGCCGAGACACCGATTATGGTATTACTGTCAAGAACACCATGTTATGTGCTGGAGGCAAGGAGAAGGATTCTTGCCAAATTGATTCTGGAAGTTCATTAGTTTTCAAAGATGACAAGGGAAGCTATGACCAGGTATGCCAAGACGTAGTCACATCTGTCTATCGTTACTTAGTTTACAGTTTCTTTTCATTTTGTCTATAAATTGTTGGACAGGGAAGAAGGAATTTTATACCTCCGGCTATTTACCTAATAATCTACTCTATTCATATAGGAGTTTTTAATATTTTAATAATACTAAAGAACTTTATATACCATCACCTATTAACTGAATAAGAAAAAAAAACAAGACAATTGTTTACTGTCTCACTATTAATCCCCATTCAAATGAATATGGATTCAGACAGGTTGGAACTGGGAAATGAAGGATGGATGCCTTTTCTAACGCCCTGCAGTAGGATCAAACACTGGTTTGCTACATTCCGAGTCAATCAGTCTTATCACTGAGTAACTGCGGTAATTCCTGCAGAATATTGTAGAATTTAGGCTGCTCACCCAAGTCTATGATCAAAATCTTGTACCTTAGGGCAAAAGGAAAGATACACTTAGAAATTAGTGAAACTGAATGGCATGTAATTCCAATGAAAAAATAGGATCTTTGTGATTGTCAATAACTTATTAATTATTATGCTCGACAGATTGGAGTAGTCAGCTAGGGATATGGTTGTAGGGCATCTAAGTACCCTTATGTTTATAGAAGAGTTAATAAATATCTTGCTTGGATAAGGTGCAACACAGGGGATTCAGTTTTTTGCAAAGGATCAATTTTTTTTTCACAGTGTAGTAATAAAGGTAGTTGCTGACACGGCATAACAAAATAAACTGAAAAGGAATTACTTTTAGCATAATGTTTAGACCCTGCTCAAGCCAGCAGAGTGTCACGACAGGATATGGCGAGTGGAGGTGGACAAAAACAGATTGGAGCTGGGGAATTAAGGCTAGATGCCCTTCCTAGTGCCCCACTGTGGGCTTAAACATGGATTTGTCACTTCTAGAAGCTAGAACTCTACCCAGAGGCTTTATCATACCCTACACATTCTCACCCCTTGTATGAGCTCCTTTGTATTCTGAACATAGTTCTTAATAAATAGAATATGAGAGAGGATTAACCCATGTTTGTGTGCATTTTGACAAGAAATATAAAGATCTTCCCATAAGAGGAAAATCTGTAAAGAATGGAAGCTAACTGATGCCTCTTGATTGCTAAGAAAAAGTGCAAAATGATTATGAACCAATTTCTGTGTCACGCTTAGTCCCCGTTTGAATAGGGGTGGACACAGTGATGTTGGAGGTGGCGGATTAAGGCTGGATGCCCCTCCAAGCGCCCCATGCTGGGATCAAGCCCACAGTGGTCTCCCTGACAAGCAGCACTCTACCACTGCGCTACCGGAGCCTCTTACTAAGAAAAACTATTGTAATCTGTCATACTAGAAATTACAAAGCATTGCATAATATAACTGACAATATATAAAAAAAATAAAATAAAAAAACAATTGTCAGCCTTAATAAAGGAATGCATAATAACTTTGTTAAACCCAGCCACTGAGAGGGGCAAGTCAGCCTCAACTTGGTGCCGGTCCCAAGCCCGGGTAAATGGGGAGGGTTGGCGGCAGGATGGGCATCCGACCATAAAAAATTTGCCAAAACCAAAATATGGCCAGTACAGATAACGAGAATGGTCACCATACTAGGGCGTTCCTCATAGGTGACGCATTGGGGCTTCGCCTGTCCCCTTTCAGAAAGACAGCAAGGGCTACCCAGTCATGGGCGGGCTGGGTTAAAGAGGCAAGCTCAAGAGAGAGTGTCAGATAAGGTGTTGCGGGTGGGCACTCTTAATGTGGGGACGATGACTGGGAAATGGCGAGAATTGGTGGACCTGATGGAGAGGAGGAGACTTGGAGTGCTGTGTGTGCAGGAGACCAGGTGGAAAGGAAATAAGGAGAGGGAACTGGGTGAGGGTTGCAAATTGTTCTATAGTGGAGCAAATGAGGAAGGGAGGAATGGTGTAGGAATAATACTATCCAAAGACCTGAAGGAAAGCTTACTTGGTGTGAATAGAAAGAGTAACAGAATTATGAGTTTAAAGCTTGGACTGGGAGAAACGGTAGTTAATGTGGTATGTGCCTATGCCCCACAAACTGGTAGTACAGCGGAGGTGAAGGATGCATTTTGGGAGGAGATGGACCAGGAGCTTAGAACAATTCCTATAAGGGAGAGGGTAATTTTGAGAGGAGATCTAAATGGCCATTTGGAAATTGGGACGGCTGGGATAGGTAGAGTTCATGGGGGCTGGGGTGTGGGCGAGAGAAATGAGGGGGGAGAGAGAGTAATTGATTTTGCAGTGGCATTTGATCTGGCATTGGTCAACACATTCTTTGAGATAAAGGAAAACAGATTGATTACATACAGCAGTGGTGGGAGGGAGAGCCAGATAGATTTATTGTTGTGTAGGAGAGACCATCTGAAGGAGATTAGCAACCGTAAAGTAATAAATGGGGAGAGTGTTTATATGTGAAATAAGTTATTTCACTGATGTGCTGCCTTATCATTTCAAATAACACATAGAAAAAATAACGCTATGTTTCAGGTCCTAACTGGACCCCTTCTCACTTGTGCTTGAGAAGTTCTCAAGCACAAGTGAGTGTAAAATAAGAATGACAGAAGGAG
>JAXCGZ010017614.1:47500-51001 GCA_037179515.1 Halocaridina rubra | reverse complement strand
ATATTACAGATTCCCCAACCTCACTCGTGGCTTCATTTTAGCATTTATTTCAATTCCCAATCTCATTCGGGCCATGAAATACCCAATTAAGCAAATTACATATGTGAAAACATGAATCATTCTTTACCCCGACCGGGACTCGAACCTAGGACTTATGATTACTAAGTCAAGGCGCTACCACTACACCACAGAAGGTTAAAAGGAATCCAACTTTATAGCTTATATCTGCTATACTTAGGAATGAACGCATTCTAACTGAATGCCACTATGTTCATATTACAGATTCCCCAACCTCACTCATGGCTTCATTTTAGCATTTAATTCAATTCCCAACCTTCTGTGGTGTAGTGGTAGCGCCTTTACTTAGTAATCATAAGTCCTAGGTTCGAGTCCCTGTCGGGGTAAAGAATGATTCATGTTTTCACATATGTATGTGCTTAATTGGTTATTTCATGGCCCAAATGAGATTGGGAATTGAATTAAATGCTAAAATGAAGCCACGAGTGAGGTTGGGGAATCTGTATTATAAACATAGTGGCATTCAGTTAGAATGCATTCATTCCTAAGTATAGCAGATATAAGCTATAAGGTTGGATTCCTTTTAACCTTCTGTGGTGTAGTGGTAGCGCCTTGACTTAGTAATCATAAGTCCTAGGTTCGAGTCCCGGTCGGGGTAAAGAATGATTCATGTTTTCACATATGTAATGTGCTTAATTGGTTATTTCATGGCCCGAATGAGATTGGGAATTGAATTAAATGCTAAAATGAAGCCACGAGTGAGGTTGGGGAATCTGTAATATGAACATAGTGGCATTCAGTTAGAATGCGTTCATTCCTAAGTATAGCAGATATAAGCTATAAGGTTGGATTCCTTTTAACCTTCTGTGGTGTAGTGGTAGCGCCTTGACTTAGTAATCATAAGTCCTAGGTTCGAGTCCCGGTCGGGGTAAAGAATGATTCATATATATATATATATATATATATATATATATATATATATATATATATATATATATATATATATATATATATATATATATATATATATATATGAATCATATTTTGCCCCTGACAGGGACTCGACCCTAAAACACATAATTACTGTTCCAGTGCACTATCAACTACACTACCAAAGGTCTTTAAGAGAAACAAACCTTTAAACTTAACTGCTATACTAGGAATGGACGCATTCTATCTGAATGGCTTTTCATGTTACAGATTTTCCTAACCTCACTCGTGGCTTCGTTTTTCGCATTTAATTCGAACCTCAGCTATATAGACATTAATGATAATTAAATAAACACATTACCATATTTGAATTCATGAATCATATTTTACCCCTGACCGGGACTCGAACCTAAGACACATAATTACCGTGCCAAGGCGCTATCATCTACACTGAAGTTCTAAGAGAGAGAAACAAACCTTACAGCTTAACAGCTATACTAGGAATGAACGCATTCTATGTGAATGCCTTTTTGTTCATATTACAGCTTCTCCTAACCTCTCCAATAGCTTCGTTTTTTGCATTTAATTCGAATCTCAGCTATATAGGCATTAATAATAATCAACTAAACACATTACCATATGTGAAAACTTGAATCATTTTACCCGTGACTGGGACTAAAAAGTAAGACACATAATTACCGTGCCAAGGTGCTGTCTTAGGTTCGAGTCCCGGTCAGGAGTAAAATATGATTCATGTTTTCACATATGGTAATATGTTTATTTGATTATTATTGATATCTATATAGCTGAGATTCGAATTAAATGAGCAAAACAAAGCCTTAAGTGAGGTTAGGAGAAGCTGTGATATAAACGAAAAGCATGCGTTCATTCCTAGTATAGCAGTTAAGCTGTACAGTTTGTTTCTTATTTAGATATTCATTGGTGTAGTTGATAGTGCCTTGGCACGGTAATTATGTGTCTTAGGTTCGAGCCTCGGTCAGGGGTATAATATGATTCATGTTTTCACATAGGAATATGTTATATATATATATATATATATATATATATATATATATATATATATATATATATATATATATATATATATATATATATATTTATTTATATATAAGAATTATCATAAATGAAAAAAAGCAATGTATATCTTCACAAGTCCACGATTCGACTCTACAGCTCTTGACAATATGTTAATATACATAAGGTACTGCCGACTTCACCATGACCCTCAGTGGCACAGTAGGTATCGATTTATGCACAGAGAAGATTTTTGGGGCAGTTTGTATATACTGTATATATATATATATATATATATATATATATATATATATATATATATATATATATATATATATATATATATATATATATATATATATATATATGTGTGTGTGTGTGTGTGTGTGTGATTACCTAATTGTTTACCTAATTGTGTTTACGGGAAAGAGCCCAAAGCTCGTATCTTCCCGTCTCCTGATCGGTTCCATTTTATACTCAGTGATACTTATCATACCTGTCCTTAAAACTATGGATTGAGATAGCATTAACTACCTCCTCGCTTAGCGAATTCCAATTATCAACTACTCTTACACTGAAAAAGTATTTCCTTACATCCTGCGAAGAAGTTTTCTTACGAAGCTTCAAACTATGACCTCTAGTTCTAGAGCCAGCCATATCAAAATATCGATCCCTATCCACTCTATCATAACCATGAAGGAATTTAAAGACTGTCACCATATCCCCCCTCACTCTTCTAGCTTCGAGTGATGGTAAGTCTAATTCCCTCAGCCTTTCATCATAACTGAGATTGCGTATTTCTGGCACCAGTTTCGTGGCATGTCTTTGAACTTTTTCAAGCTTAGCTATGTGCTTTTTCAAGTGCGGATTCTAAAAGGGGGCTGTATATTCGAGTTTTGGCCTCACATAGGTTACATAAATATTTCTGAACATTTCCTTGTCCATGTGCCTGAAGGCTACCCTTACATTTGATAAGAATGCATATGCTGCCCTTACTATGCCATTTATATGTATTTCTGGAGACAAATCTGCCAGTATGTTTACTCCTAGATCTCTCTCATTTTCTGTCTCTTGAAGTTGTACTCCAGCCACCGAGTAGTCAAGCTTGGGCCTTCTTGCACTTGTACCCATTCTCATTACCTTACATTTTGAAGTATTGAATTTCATTAGCCACTTTTCTGACCACTCATGCAGATTATTTAGATCCTCCTGAAGTTCTCTACCATTGTTCTCGTTTTTTACTTTCTTCACAATCTTTGCATCATCTGCAAACATATTCATGAATGAATTTACAGACTCTGGTAGGTCATTTACATATACAAGGAACAAAAGTGGCCCTAAAACTGAACCCTGTGGAACTCCACTACTAACTCTTCTCCATTCAGACACTGAGTGTCTTACTCTAACCCTCTGTTCCCTTCCTTCTAAGTAAGTTTTTATCCATTCCAAAACATTTCCACTGTGTGTGTGTGTGTGTGTGTGTGTGTGTGTGTGTGTGTGTGTGTGTGTGTGTGTGTG
>JAXCGZ010017614.1:10000-20000 GCA_037179515.1 Halocaridina rubra | reverse complement strand
TCCAAAGGCAAACTATATAGTTTTCTTTTGGACAAATAGTTGCTGCTCACACATAAACTAAACTTAATGATTTAATGCAATTTCCCTTAACACTAACCTCTCTATATGTAAACTGGTATCCACTTCTCTGTTCTCTAAGTTAAGAACTAATTATTCTCATTGAAAGGAAAACAAATATGGTAATGATGCCGATAATAACGATACTGTATCTAGTGTTATTATTACTATATTATTAACATTTTTATTAACATTTTTATTACATCATTATTATTTTCTATGACATCTACATTTAATTTAACTGTATGTATTACTCTCTTACTTATTACTTCAATTACATGTCTACTTATAAGTTACTTTTATTTTTAGAAGATTAACCATTGTACAAAAATGGAAATAAATGTTTGCATATTTGTTTGTTTGTTTGCTTTTCTACCCATCGTATGTTTCTTTCCTAGTAACTTACCCTCCTACTTACGCTACTAACCACATCCATTTCTCACTTATCTCTAACTCATATTCGTGGATCAACAGTTTTTTCTCTCGTGTGCCACTCCTCAACACTGGCTGGCATAAATTCCCGTAGACTTCAACACATGAAATTCTTGCATGATTCATGACGGTCATATTGTTTTCCTACTCTCGTGCCTGAGCTCATAGTCCAATTATATCCAGAAACGGATTAACGTTTCCACTTGTGTAATCATCTTGCTTGCCAAGATGATAGGAGTTAAGAGACAACAAACGTCACACCGTCCAACCGTTTGTCGTCATCGTCTGTCAATATACATGAGCCATTTTTCCTCTTCTAAGGGGAGTAGCTGAGCCAAGGCAAAATACTCTTGACTCTTTGGGAATAGAAAATACAGAGGTGGGAATTCCCAGTCCCCTAGCTCCGCCCCTTTTAGCCGACTCTTATGACGCGCAGGGGAATACGGAGGAAGTATTTGCCCCACTCCCTGCGTCAACATGACTAAGTGAATTTTTCACTTTTACTCCAAGGAACAAGGCTGGTCTGAACCCGCATCCTTTGGTATGGGCAAAAGCCAGTCTTTAACCCACTTAGCCACGGAAGTTCCTTCGTAGGCTCTGGAGAATTGTTTTATAGCTTTTTTTAAAAGTATTATGACAGTCCTTGATCCGTTGCTCTTCCTTATTATATACTGTAGTTTTCTCAGTGGAGTTTCTATATTTTTTTTTTAATTCTAGTTGTTCTGCTGCTGCTGTTCTTTTTTTTTCTTCATCTTCTTCTCCTTCTTCTTCTTCTCATCATCATCTTTATTATTATTTTTATTATTATTATTATTATTATTATTATTATTATTATTATTATTATTATTATTATTATTGTTATTATTATTATTATTATTATTATTATTATTATTAATATTATATATTATTATTATCTATTATTATTATTATTATTATTATTTTTATTATTATTATTATTATTATTATTATTATTATTATTATTATTATTATTATTATTATTATTATTTTACTTTCACTGCTAGTTGTTTATTCTATACCATACTGTGATTACATTCTTCATGTATTTTGGCAAACTTAGCTATAGGAACTACTACTACTGCTACTACAGTTCGAACAAATATTTGCTTAACCCTGTTTTTGTATTATGTCTTTGATTTTCTGTTTAGTGATTAATTTAGATTTCATTCAAGTGCGAAAACATGACCCTGCATGCTCATTTACATCTATTTCCTAATCAAGTGCTTATCATAAAACATAAGTGTGTATTTCCTTAAACCGTGCATGAAAACATTAGTTTGTTTGATTACTGCTTCAAGAATATAACAACATCAGCAACAAGAACAACAATAACATAAATTATAATAATAATAATAATAATAATAATAATAATAATAATAATAATAATAATAATAATAATAATAATAATAATAGTAGTAGTAGTAGTAGTAGTAGTAGTAGTAGTAGTATCTCAAGAGTTGCATTAGTTTTAACAGTTACATATTACGTAGATGTTATTGCTTGATAGCCTTTAACTTTTTTATTTTTGTACAGATATTCAGATCTAGTAGTGACTTTAACAGTGCCAAAATAAATTATGGTTACCAATCTGAGCAGGGCCCTGGGCAAGTGTAAAATACTCAGTATATGTCCAAAACTGACACAGGAATCTGAGCATTTTAAATATAATTACTGCACTGAAAAAAACTTTTTGCCCTTATAGTAAAATGAAGTATAAAGCAAATTTTATATAATGGAAGAGCTTTGGGTTCTTCGGTGTTTGCTATGTACGTTTTGGCCAAATGCGCCCTAAACTGGTGACAATGATCCCATTTTTGTAATTACTCCATTAAAAAAAACGTATTTTTTTGGCCAGAAACTACAGTAAACGAATATATTGAAAACTGAAATCAGTTACAAATTAGAACTGATATGACTGAAGAGCCAAAGGTTCTCTATGTCTGCTTAGTACTTTTTATTGGTGATATATAACACTTTTAGCATATGTAGAGGCATATGAGATGTGTGCTGCAACGAGGAGGTTAGCGAAGCATATGGTGATGGAGGCAAAGAGAGAAGCAGATGAAAGGTGGAGTATGAGCTTGTCTGAGAATTTTGAAAGGAATCAAAAGATGTTTTGGAAGGAAGTGACAATAGTATGGACAGATGAGTCTGGTAGGGAGGAGAGGTTGAAAGGAGTAGACGGGCAATTGCTAGTAGATAAAATAAAGGTGAGAGAGAGATGGGCTGAGTATTTCTAGGAACTGCCAAATGAGAAAGATGGTAGAGGGGCAGAGATTTTGGCCGTGTGATATGAATGGAGAATGCCAATGATGTTTGATGAGAATGGTAGAGATATAACAAATGAGGAGATACATTTGGCACTGAGAGCAATGAAAGCAGGTAAAGCACCAGGGATAGATGGGTGTAATATAGAATGCTCGTAAAAAGGTGGGGAGGCATTAGTAGAATGGATGATTAGGTTTGTAGAATGAATGTTCCAGGAAAGGAAGGGTTCCAGTTGATTGGAGTAGTGCATGTGTAGTTCCATTTTATAAAGGGAAAGGAGATTAATGTGAGTGTAGTAGTTTTAGAGGACTTAGTTTGTTGAGTGTAGTTGGTAAGGTATATGGAAGAGTGGTAATCAAGAGATTTAGGAAAGGTACTGCAAGATTGATTGGGAAAAGCAATTTGGGTTAAGGAGAGGAAGAGAACGTGTGGATCAGGTGTTTGTGGTGAGATAGGTATGTGAGAAGTTCTTAGAGAAAGGTAGGGACAATTTTTGGACCTGTATGGATTTAGGGGAAGTGTATGACTGGGTTAATAGAGAGGCATTTTGGAGTGTGATGCTACTGAATGGAATAAGTGGAAGTTTGTTGAATGCAGTGAAGAGTTTTTACATGAGTAAGAGTGGGGAATGGTATGAGTGATTGGTATGAGGTGAATGTAGAATTACTTCAAGGTTGTTTAATGTCGCCATGGTTGTTTAATGTGTATATGGATGGAGTGGTACGAGAAGTATATGAAAGAGTATTTGACAGAGGCTTGGAATTAGTGGGTGAGTATGGAAGGCTGATACAGCACTGGTGACTGTTACTGAGAATGAACTGCATGATTTGGTAACTGGATTTGCTAGGGTGTGTGAGAGAAAAAAAGTTGAGGGTAAATTTTGGTAAAAGTTAAGTCATGAGATGCACGAGGAGTGTTAATGTTGGCAGATTGACTGTAAGAGTGAATGGAGAGTTGCTTGAAGTAGTTGAGTTTTAAGTATCTGGGATCATACGTATGAAGGAATGGATGAGTGGATGTGGAGGTAAATCATAGAATGAAGAAAGGAGTAAATGTCTAGGTGGGTTGAAACTGTGATGAGAAATAGGTATTTGGGAATATATGCAAGGTGTGATTATATAGACAGCATTGTAAGGAGCAGAGACTTGGAATGTAAGAGAGGATGAAAAAAATAAGTTGAATATAATGGTGATGGGGTGTTTGAGAAGTATAATTGGTGTATCTAGAATATATAGAGTAAGAAATGAGGAGATCAGGCAGAGAACGGGTATTGAAAGAAAGCTGTTGGATAGGTTAGATCAGAGAGTATGCAGTTGATTTGGACACATGGAAAGGATGAGTGATGAGCGAATAGCGAAGAGATTGCGAAGTGCGCAAGTGGTTGGAGTTATACCAGACCTAGAATAAGATGAATGGATACACATGGAATGTCAGTGGAGGAGGGAAGAGAGCATGCAAAAGATAGGAATGAGTGGAGGAAGATTGTGTATAGATGACATGAGCCAAATGGATTTCTTGCACCTGATAGCTCAACAAACTGTGATGAACGGGGCTAAACCAGCTGCTGCTGTTGGGCCTTACAGTAGAATATCCTTGACTGCCTGCCTGTTGGGTGACCCAAGCAGAGTAGCAGTGGGAATATGTGGAAGCCCTTTATCCCCAAAGAACTAAGAGGAGTAATAGGGGTATATGTGGATCGTGGTAAATGCGTGTTTCTTGGCTCGTCCTTAAAAGGAAAAATGGGCCATGTATATGCATGTCGCACCAAAATAATTTTTTTAATTAGTTACTGCGTTCAATGCACATTACTGACCACAGCTTAACAAGCATGATGAACATGTTAAGTAATAAAATAAAGTTCAAAGCAGATCTATTTAATGGAAGGACCGAGGGTCTTCTGTGTCTGCTGAATGCGTTTTTAGATAAATATAACACTTGTAACTGGAGATGACGTGGTCAGTGGAGTTGACCTACATACCAGTTCGGAATACCCATATCCCCCAAGCCAACCTTGTACCAGTGCCCCACCACTTCAGCATAGGTCTTGATACATACCATTTATGCAGTTGATCGAATTAGGAAAGATCACTTTAAGTTGGTGTTGAATATCTCTCTCTCTCTCTCTCTCTCTCTCTCTCTCTCTCTCTCTCTCTCTCTCTCTCTCTCTCCCTCTCTCTCTCGCCTAAACATTTTGTCAGTGCTATATTAATTTTTTGCTTCTTACATTTCTTATAAAATGTAATATAAATATATAAAAAATAAGGAGCCTTTTTCTGAAATTTTTGCACGTACTTGCTAATTATAAGATAAGTGGCCTGCCTCAAGGAGGATATGTGAGAGAAGGAACTTGGGTAGGAAGATGCTACTGATAGAGCCGAATTGAACAGACTAACCTAAAAACAGCGACCCCACATGGAAGAGGAATTAAATCACAAGAAGAAGAAGAAGAAGAAGAAGAAGAAGAAGAAGAAGAAGAAGAAGAAGAAGAAGAGAAGAAGAGATTCGTTAATTATAATTCTTTGTTAATACCACTCCTTTTTTGCTGATGTTGCGAATGTTACATATAACAGTGAGTCTGATGATTGTGTTTGCAATGTGATGATGTTGCAGCTCTGATTGCTTGAAGTGGTGCTTCTGATTTCTTGAATCTATGCTTATTTGGATAAGATTTCATGATGTGGTTCTTTACATAACTATTGTTTGTAGTACAATTATATGGTCGCTTGAATGGTCCTATTGTTTGTGTAATAATCAATGACCTTTACGAATGAATAACCATGCTGCTAAATCTACTAGTTAGGAAGAGTTAGTAGTAGTAGTAGTAGTAGTAGTAGATGTTGTTGTTGTTGTTGGTGGTGGTGCTCAGTTTGTAATATTATTAATAACCTTAAAAATAAATAACAATACCTGAAACCTGTTAGAGATATGGTGATATTTTTATAATCGTGACACTAGGACAGGCCCCCCCCCCCTCATAAAACAAACTACCCACATCGGGTCTGGGCACGAAGAAAACATCAAGTATAGAGAAATAGAGATGGGGAGTGTTGTGACTTGTCAAATATGATGGGATAATAAAAGATGTGTAACGAATATCTATGAATTTTCGGTGTTGGTGTAGGCATAGAAAAAGAACCGTCACTGAAGGAAGACTTAACATCGAGCTCTCCTGGCCAGTTCGATGTTAAGTCTTCCTTCAGTTAGGTAGACCTATCATTTTTTTCAAGTATAGAAATAGTAGTAATAGCAGGAGTAGCAGTAGTAGTAGAAGTAGTAGTAGCAGAGCTAATAATGGCCAGTAACACTGCCTAATATGTAAACTTAAAGACAAATGGCAGTGCGAAAGGTCATCTACTCTGGATATTTCAGTCATGCAATTGGAAGATATATAGGCATGTTATCAACAATTTCGAAGCATACATACATACATACATACATACATACATACATACATACAACTCTACCGCTTTGCCTGCAAAATGACCAACATCGCTTTCCCACGCATGACAATCTAAAAGGTTAGCTTTAGCTCTCTCTCTCCTCTCTCTCTCTCTCTCTCTCTCTCTCTCTCTCTCTCTCTCTCTCTCTCTCTCTCTCTCTCTCTCTCTCTCTCTTTTGCATACATTCCCCATTATTGCATGGCGCTTTAAATTTACCGTAATGAATAATGGAAACATTCTATTTTATTATTATTATTATTATTATTATTATTATTATTATTATTATTATTATTATTATTATTATTATTATTATTATACTTTTTATTATTATTATATTGCTTTTGCGTGTTTCATTGTGTTCAAAAGTTTCCCTACACATTCTCACTTTCCCTTTTCTCACACTCTCTTTTTTGCATCGCAACTTCTGTAATTACTATTATTATTATTTTTTTTTTCTGTAGGTTTCATTCACATTAAAACTTACTTGAATATATATTTTAACACACTTTGAAGCGTGATTTATATACTGGTTATATATATATATATATATATATATATATATATATATATATATATATATATATATATATATATATATATATATATATATATATATATATATATATATATATATATATATATGTATATATCTGTGTGTGTGTGTGTGTGTGTGTGTGTGTGTGTGTGTGTGTGTGTGTGTGTGTGTGTGTGTGTGTGTGTGTATAATGGTTCTGGCTACGTAATGAAATTGAAATGAATATTGAGATTCTTGTGTGTGTGTGTGTGTTTGTGTATGTCCGTGTGTGTGCTTGTGTGTGTGTTCTTGCGTGTGTGTGTGTGTGTACTTTCATATGTACACTTCACATCGTCTAATGCATTGTCATGCATTTAAACTTTCATGCATATTTGATTCCTTGCGCTCATATCCTTATTTGTGTGCATTTATAAATGTACGCATTGAGGAAGAGAGATAAAAATGAGCTGGATTTGTAATAACGTATTACTAACACAAGGTTATCGTTACTGATTATGCATTCTCTATGTATGTATGTATGTATGTATGGATGGATGGATGTATGTATATATGTATGTATGTATATATGTATGTATGTATGTATGTATGTATGTATGTATTTATGTGTCTGTCTGTCTATCTATCTATCTATCTATCTATCTAATGTGTTTTGCTTATTGGTTACTTATATATTGAAGCCAGCTGAGAGAGAGGAGAGAGAGAGAGAGAGAGAGAGAGAGAGAGAGAGAGAGAGAGAGAGAGAGAGAGAGAGATGTAAACTTTCTCCTTTTATCCTTGTACAAGTACGGCACAGTGTCAACAAAGTAACATTTGCATTCTGAGTCACACAGAGGAAGGGACTGAGAATGGATAGCAATATTTACGTGAATTGTATATAAATGTGGAGTAAATTTTTAGTTCAAGTTTTTAATATTTTTACTCATGTTTGTAGCCTCCATTCTAACCCTCTATTAAACAGTTGCCGTGCAAGATAAGCCCTCCCCAAGATAATTCCTCAGTCATATGAGAGTAGTAGTAGTAATAGTAGTAGTATTTGTAGCATGCTAGTAGTATAAATGATAACAATAATAATAATAAAAATAATAATAATAATAATAATAATAATAATAATAATAATAATAATAATAATAATAATAATAATAATAATAATAATAATTTATCGATCTACCTTGGCTGTTTCCCCCTTTAATTAGGGGGGTAGCCAACATAAAAAAAAGGAAAACAATAAGGGGATTACTTAGCTCTATGGGCAATGATGAGGGAGCTAGTGACAGTTCAGATGGCACTGCTGGAGTGCCACAGTCCATCCTCCCGGCTCTTCCACAACCTGTGTCGCTTCATAACTGCCAACTTCCCTACTGCCCCTATCACAGGGGCAGTAAGATGCAGCCCCGTGGTAACAGCAGATGCCCATCAGAGCTGTGTCACTATCGCTTACCACTCATTCCTATTCCTAGCATGCTCACTTGTTTCCCTCACATCCATCCTCCTGTCCTTCAGGGCTCTCCTTACTCCATCCATCCACCCAAACCTAGGCCTCCCTCTAGCATTTCTCCCATCAAATCTCGCATTCATACCTTTTTCAGCAGTCTGTCATCATCCATCCTTTCCACATGGCCAAACCATCTCAGAACATTCATATCAACTCTGTCTGCAAATTCTCTTCTCACACCCGTTCTTGCGCTCACCACTTTATTCCTAACCATATCAAACGAAATACACCAATCATACTCCTCAGCCATTTCATCTCAAACACATTTAGTTTTCGTCTCTCACTTACTTTCTTACCCCATAACTCTGATCCATACATCACAGTTGGCACAACCACTTTCTCATACAAAACTTTCTTAACATTCATTTCCAACCCTCTATTCTTCATCACTCCTTTCAATGCACCCAACACTTTACATCCTTCATTCACTCTGTGACACACATCTGCTTCCACTCCACCATTTGCAGCTATAAACGAGCCTAAATACTTAGACTGATCAAGTTCCTCAAGTGTCTCTCCATTCAACATAGCATTCAATCCAGCACCATCCTCATTTCTTGTACACCTCATAACCTTACTCTTTCCCACATTCACTCGCAACTTCCTTCTCACACACCATTCCAAATTCTGACACTAACTGACACAGCTTCTCCTCTGAATCTGCCACCACCACAGTATCATCTGCAAACATCAACTGATTCAGCTCCCACTCGCTATCATCCCCATCTACCATTCTCAAACCTCGACCACGCATTCACTCATTCATGTCTCTTACGACTCCATCAATATACAAATTGAACAGCCATGGTGACATCACACATCCCTGTCTTATTCCCACACTCACTGGAAACCACTCACTCACTTCATTCCCTACCCTAACACAAGCTCTACTGCCCTCATACAAACTCTTCACTGCATGAAAAAGTTTACCATTAATTCCATATAACCTCAAAACATTCCACATTGCCTCTCTACCAACTCTATCATACACTTTCTCCAGATCCAAAAATGAAAAATACACATCCTTATCCAGTGCTAAATATTTCTCACATAACTGCCTAACTATAAAAATCTGATCTATAAAACCTCTACCTCTCCTAAAACCAGTCTGCACTTCCGCAATCACATTTTCTGTCTTATCCCTAATCCTATTAATCAGTATCATACCATACACTTTTCCTACCACACTCAACAAACTTATACCCCTAAAATTACTGCATTCATACACATCTCCCTTACCTTTGTATAGGGGCACTATACAAGCAATCAACCATTCTTCTGGCACCATTGACAACATAAAGCATATATTAAACACTCGCACATAACCATTCCAATGCAGTCACACTCCCTTCTTTCAACATCTCCGCTCTCACACCATCCATTCCAGGTCCTTTACCTGCTTTCGCTTCATACAATGCCCTTTTAACCTCCTCTCTTTTAATCTCTCTCATTTTCATCTCCCATTTCTGGCACTTGAACACCCCCCACTGCCACTATAGCTGCCCCTCTATCTTCCTCAACATTCAGCAACCACTCAAAATATTCTGCCCATCTTTTCCTTGCATCGTTCCCTCTTAACATCTGTCCATTCACATCTTTCACTGTCTCTTCCATCCTCGATCCACCCTTCCTTACTCTCTTCACAGCTATCCAAAACTTCTTTTTATTCTCCTCATATGTCCTACTAAAATCCTGTCCCCACCTAATATTTGCCAGCCTCTTCTCTTCCTCTACCGTCTGCTTGGTTTCCACATTTTT
>JAXCGZ010017614.1:0-7500 GCA_037179515.1 Halocaridina rubra | reverse complement strand
ATATATATATATATATATATATATATATTTTTTAATACAAATCCAGCTAACAAAGAAATGAGAACTTAAGACGTAATTGTTGCATTAGTCTTCTGTAGTACATTTATTTTTGTATAATTATTATTATTATTATTATTATTATTATTATTATTATTATTATATTATTATTATTATTATTATACTGAGAGGTTGAATTGCTTACAAAACTCTCTCGACCACCTTCGTTTTCCTTGAGAACTCTATGACGTCACAAGCAGGCAATCCATGTTGTTTTCGGTTCCCGTTTTTTGTTTGTTGAGCATATGATGGATTTTTTGTTTTTTTGTCTACGAGGAAGATACAGAATTGGTGGCTTTTAGTTCTCTTAGCGAAGCTCAAAGCCTCGAACTGATATCGTTAATCAACTCTATAACATTTCATTTCGTTGGTAAAATTAATTTATTTTTTCAATATGTAATAAAATTTTATTTTTATTCAGCTGAGGGACTGTTGGCTTCTATGCTTGTGTAGAAGCCAGAACTTCTGAATAAAAAGTGGTAATCAACTCGATAACATTTTATTGAAAATTATTTTTGTTTGGGATATAATTTTTTTTTTTTTAAGAGCTGCTGAATTAGTGTCTTCAATTCTCTTATCGAAGGGCAAACTTCGAATTGATAGTTTGCTATATATTTTGTTAATAAACATTTTGTTTTATTCGATATATGAGTATTTCATTTTTTTACCCGAGAACTGCTTCCCTCAGTGACCTTATCAAAGCCGTAGGCTTCGAATAAATAAGAATTTGTTCATAACACTGGCAAGAGGGTCTGCCCTTTATTAACCTCTCCCCGTACTTCATTTCGTGTTTTTCCCCAGTCCCTTCAAACCCCGTTCCTCCCCCTCTTCTGTGGTGCATTCGATGCCATCCCATCCACCCTTCTTCTATCCCTATTTTATGGAACGATTACTTTTCCATTACTGGCTTCATAGATCTTCTGGTGAACAGACAGATCCTGCTGAGTTGGCAGGGGCTGCCACTTGAAGGACTCGGCTGCTTTCTCCTTGATCACCAAGGGGTTCAAACGAAGAGAGGCAGTATGAATTATGTTGAGTAATGAAACTGGGGACCTCCTGAGTGTGAATCAGACTTATTACGAAAAATAATCTTTAGGTAAACTGAAGTTGAAATATATTGAATTACATTGAAAAGTAACTTTTTCTATTTTATTTTATTGACGTTTTTATGTAGCAAAATAGGGATTGCACCAGTAATATTTTCCTAAGGATAGGGATTGTATCTGCGTGAGTGTGTGCGTTGTTGCCTTTGGGTGTGCTTATTACTAATTCTCTCTCATAGTTTTAACGCATCATTCATGTTTTTGTGCACTAGGAAAGGGATTGTATTTATATGTACTTTTGTGCAAGAGAACAGGGATTGTACCTATATCTCTTTTCCGGATTGTATCTATGTGTACTTTTGTGCACGAGAACAGGGATTGTACCTGTATCTGTTTTCCTTTTACTAGAACAGAGTATACCTGTATGACTTTTTTTTCATAAAAGGGATTGTACCACTATATCTGTATTTCTTTTTTTTTCTAGTGGAAGGATTGCATTTATACGTATTTTGTTTTCTTTTTCTTTTGAAGAACAAACGAATTTCACCATAATATCCATTTGCATATGTACAAGAACAGGGATTGTACCTGTGGTGTATTTTTTGGAGGGTGGGATGGTGTGTGTGTGCGAGTGGCAAAAGTTATTTCCATTTATAGGTCATGAAGGATACCGTGACGTCACAGTTGAGTCACAAACGTGCAGTTTCAGATGAGGAGGAATGTTCATCTAGTTATATATATGTATGTACGTTTACAAAAATGTGTACGTTTACATATACTGAATTGGTACATTCTGGTGTTGGTAGAGTATGTTACCTGTGATTAATCCATATATTTTATATCTTCGAATGAAAAGTATCCCCGGGCTGCTCTAGATTTATTTATATTTGCAAGGTAAGCTATAAGAGGTCCAATATTTTATATTATATACATATATATTTTTTATAATTAAATGCTGTTATTGTATATGTCCCTATGTAACGCCTTTAGAACCGAATGAAAAACAACTCTCCCTTCCTGGATCTTGTTACGATAATAACACCCAGAACTCCATATAAAGCTAAATAACTCAGTAATTTGTCAGAATAAACCCCGTAACTTTTGTTAGGTTAGGTTAGGTGACCTGCCTTTTAAATATGAATGACCTTAGAGCACCCTGGGGTTACTCACTGAAAAGATCCCCCTTCCCTTCGTCACCCCACTCCACCAAGTTTTAGGAAGGCTCGCCCTACATTAGAACCGAGAGACTTGCCGTGAGCTTAGACTGCCCTCAATTTAAAAAAAAAAAAAATCATCAGTACAGTATCTGGCAGTTCCCTGATATTCTCAGTTCTAAACCTTATTTTGATTATATATTTTATCCTGTATTTCCTTACTCTGGTGCTCTCTCTCACTCTAATCAAAGCATTTGGTCCTAGTTTTTCCTCTTATAGTTAGTATATGGAGATGTGTATAGTTCTCATTTATTTTCTTCATGTTTTTGTTAGTTTTTGGCTATTAATTAAAGCTAGCGATGGCAGTTTTTTCGTTGCCATTCTTCATTTTGGTTTTCACTGAAGACAGCATGACCATGTAATAATAATGATTCGTGATTCATGTGCTAGAATGAACGATCATTCTTCGTATTTGTTATAATAAGAAATATCATCTATATTTCTACCTAATACAATAACAATGCTCTATATCAAAGACCTAATACAATAAAACTCTATATCAAAGACTATATTAATGATTTCAAAGTTTCACTACTGAAGTTGATTCATTCTGTATGACGTGGGGCACGGCCTGGTTCCTTCTGACGAGGGGGGGTTTATATTTAGTTGTGTGTTTTTAGTCTTCCTCCGTATGGCTCTCATGCATAAGAATGCATCTCCTGATTCTTATTCGTAGATTGCACAATTCCCTGATATGGTCAAGGGCTTGTCGCCTCCGCCCTTAACCTACTAAACTTCACCGACTTCTTTGCCCCACTGGCCCGGCCCGACTATTCTTTTCTAATTTTAGACCCCTTCGCATCGGTATTCTAGAATAAAATTTATATCATGCAGCAGCATAAATACTCTGCTTCAATTGTATTGTTAGAAATTACTTTCGAAATCTCAAATAAACTTAGAAACTGAGAAAAACAAATGCGGGTTGCTCACTAGGGCCACAACCGCGAATTGGGGACAAGGTTACTGAATGTCGGAACGGGGCTCTCCTCCACTCTCGCTTCCATAATCCCAACAGTTTTCGTTCGAGCAAATTTTGCCAGTGGAGAAAACATGGACGAAGCATGATGGAGCAAGGCGTTACGCTGCTGAAAGAGAATGTGGAACGGGCCACACTACTTTTGCTGCGTACAAACGCACTCACCATCACTTTCGCTTGTTGTGGCCGTTCTTTATCGCGCTCTGTTCGTACGTTCGTTTTGCCATGTGTGACGGCACGGACCAGGCGTAACCTTCGCTTGTGTGGTGAAGCAACGGGGACCTCCGCTCTGTGAAAGTACTCATATGTTCTGCGTAGCTGCAGGAGAACCCTTGTGGCTCGAAACACTGTCGTTTTGGGCTGTACTGAGAGAGATTTCTTCGCACCTGTTCTGTGACGCGCAAGTGACGTGCTCTGTGACGCCCGATTAGTGCCAGCGCATGTGCTGCACGTGCGTTTATCCATACATTGCGAGTGATCTGCCTTGCTTAGAGCCTCCGAATGGGGCACTAAAACCTAGGGTATTGGTGCCGTAACTATAAAAAGTGAGTGTTTGTGTGTGTGCAAGACGGTGATGTCAACCCCATGTACTATGGGTGTCTTACTTAATGTGGAATAAAGCCAATGATGAATATCGGTGTACATTTTCTAAGTTACATTTTGGAGTGACCCTGCTGCTCATGTATACCGTGCTGCGAGTGTTTATCTTAAGTAGTGCATTCTAAAAGTGAACAGATATCCAGTATTGTGCTTAGACATCACTGTGTTGATTCAACAGGTGCCTTAACTTGAGTTTAACCACAAAATAATTTACACAGTATAGTATATCTGAGCCTGGGTGTGTGATATAGAACGAAGTGACAGTTAAACTGGAGTGGTTTTTAATTTTGGATAAACCTACCATCATCATCTTAACGAAAGTGATTTTGTCTTTACGAGGGTAAGTGTAATTCATATTTTTTCTCTTTATTAATATTTCGTAATGTAATTGTCAGTAATTACCAGGTTTTTTTTTAATGGAAGTAATGCATGCATTTTTCTGTACATATGGCATAGTAGTCAGATTTTTTTTTATCAGGAATGTTCTTAAAAACCATGAAAGAGTGCTTGGTCATAACACTGCCCAGTGGAACGCCAGTTTTTCTTGGAATGTATTTAACAAGATCAAAAGCTTATTAGCTGTGTTTAGAGAACCCGCTAATTACACTAGAACTAAAATAAATAAAGAATATTGTCTTTGATTGTATGTGCATTTGAAACATGGGACTTTTAGAGGTTTTCGCAAGTGCTAGACCAGAAATCGAGCAACTTTAAACCATCAAAAGTAACAAACAAATAATCTTTTAATTAGCTTTGTCTGGATTTTTTTTTATCGTGATGTTACTTGGTAAATATTCTTTCTGGTATCTGTTCGTGGCATTATTATTATTATTATTATTATTTTTATTATTATTATTATTATTATTATTATTTTTATAACTGGGAATATATTTACGGGCTGTAACCTAATTTTGTCATATTTTATAAAAAGGTGGTATTACTTGCCCTGTTTAAACTGCATTTTCGTGCAGAATATTCTAAACTGACCTAGGGTTAGGATAAGTTGCAATTGAATATTCTTGGCTTTATAGTGGTGTATGATTATTCATTTCCCTTTGAAGCACATAAAACTTTTATTTAATATTGAAGTCGGTGCGAATCCTTATTGGAAAATTTAGATGGTATCTACTCCTAGAAAATACTTAGTCCTTTTTAACAGTAAACAGTATATATAAAGGAAAGGCTGTTTGGGTTACGTTTTTTGTTTTGCAATATAAATACACGCCATGTGGCATCTGCTGTCTTTATTAAATGTATTTTTTGGTGCCAAGCGAAATTCACTTGTCCTTTTAGATATTTACTTAGTACTTTCTTTCTTTATATATATATATATATATATATATATATATATATATATATATATAATATATATATATATATATATATATATATATATATATATATATATATATATATATATATATATATATATATATATATATATATTACGCGTTTCTCTTTTGAAATTCAAATACCTTGGCAGGTGGTGTCTTCAATAAATGGATTTTCTTATGTCATTTAAATTTCACTTACCTATTTGTGTTTGTTTGGTATGTGTGTGTGTGTGTGTGTGTGTGTGTGCGAATAATAGTACGTTGCTTTTAGGCATTGTGCAGCAGGTGACTTTCGATTCCCCTGTTCTAAGAGTGAAGAGTGTTATGTTCAACAGTAGGTAGTTTCCCTGGACCATCTGTCGTAAAGTATTAGAGAGTCCAGATTCACCCACCTCGCTCTCTCTCTCTCTCTCTCTCTCTCTCTCTCTCTCTATATATATATATATATATATATATATATATATATATATATATATATATATATATATATATATATATATATATATATATATATATATATATATATATAACCTCTCTCTCTCTCTCTCTCTCTCTCTCTCTCTCTCTCTCTCTCTCTCTCTCTCTCTCTCTCTCTCTCTCTCTCTCTCTCTCTCTCTCTCTCTCTCTCTCTCCCATCTAATCCCTTCCATAGTATGATTATTTTATAATAAAAAGCGACTTAAGGAACGTCAGAATAAAAGCCAATGAAAATTGTTTTAGCTGTTCAGTTCTTTGGCATATCCTATGCAAGCAAGATAGGCAGCCAGGCAGGCAGGCAGACTACCTTTTTTTTTTTTTTTATTTATTTATTCAGATAACTGTACATGGGGACATGTGCACATGGGCACTCCCAGTCATATTGCAGTTGATAACATTACAATCTATGTGGTTATGTATAAATAACATACTAATAGAATTTGCAATTAATTTAAAATATCATAGCAAGTAATTAATAATAAAATATAGTGTAATAATTGAAGAGTACTTGAAGAGTAATCATTGTGACAATATTTTCAATTCACTTTTCAACAGTACTACTGCAGACAATTTGAAGCAGATATAGAATAACAATTTTATATTGTTACCTTCTTTGTGATAAAGCTAATGGAAATTCGCTCTTATTAAATAAATAGCAGACAGACAGAATCCCTTGCGGTGACGTTGGAGGAGATTCACTAATGGCAGATTAGTGAACTTATGGCATCAAAAAGACACTTTTACTTAAGAGAAAGTTTCTCTCTCTCTCTCTCTCTCTCTCTCTCTCTCTCTCTCTCTCTCTCTCTCTCTCTCTCTCTCTCTCTCTCTCTCTCTCTCTCTCTCTCTCTCTCTCTCTCTCATGAATGGCCTTTAAGAAGGAAAGTGTTTTCTTGATGGATTTTGGGATTATTTTATTTTTATTTATATCTTATAAGTATGTATATGTAAATATTGTATTTATTTTTCATTCATATTTTTTATATTATGTAACACACACAAGCATACAAACTCTCTCTCTCTCTCTCTCTCTCTCTCTCTCCTCTCTCTCTCTCTCTCTCTCTCTCTCTCTCTCTCTCTCTCTCTCTCTCTCTCTCTCTCTCTCTCTCTCTCCTTGTTTTCGAGCATATTTCAAATCTTTATTATTCCTTAGGAATCCATAATACCGACATAAAAACATTATCATATATGTAAACATGACACTTTACATCATCCCTTAGATATATATATATATATATATATATATATATATATATATTTATATATATATATATATATATATATATATATATATATATATATATATAAAATATATATATATAATATATTTATATAATATATTTATGTATATATATATATATATATATATATAATATATATATATATATATATATATATATATATATATATAATATATATATATATATATATATATATATATATATTTATATATATATATATATATATATATATATATATATATAAATATATATATATATATATATATATATATATATATATATATATATATATATATATATATATGTATGTATATATATATATATATATATATATATATATATATATATATATATATATATATTAGACATGCACAACCACCATCCATTATTATATACTTTAGGAATACCGTTTTCGTAAGAATACTTGAAAAAGGGCATAGGGAAATAAAAACCGGAAAGGAAAAAGGTAAATATACTCTATATACAATACACGTGGAGTGTGCCTATAAGAAGTAGTGATTTCAATGGCCTGCCCAATAACGAGCTCACGGCTACCTTTAT
>JAXCGZ010017613.1:45000-51098 GCA_037179515.1 Halocaridina rubra | reverse complement strand
TGAAAGTTTTATCAGTCTGTGTAATTCTAGATGTGCCCTTATTTTATTTGCAATTATGGATTCTAGAATCTTACCCACTGTTGACGTTAAACTTACCGGCCTATAATTATTCTTTTTAACACGTTCTCCTTTTTTAAATATTGGTACCACATCTGCCAATTTCCACTCCATGGGTACCGATCCTAATTTTATTGAATTATTAAATAATGCAGTTAGAGGACAACTAAGCTCTTCCTTGCATTCCTTTAATATTCTAGCATATATTCCATCAGGTCCCGGAGATTTATGAGCCTTTAATTTATCTATTTCTTTTATTACCTCCTCTCTCGTAATATTTATTGAACTAAGTATATTATCGGGACTGTCTCTGTAAATGGATTCTACTTCCGGAATATTTTCCAAGTTTTCATTTGTAAATACAGATAAGAAATAATCATTTAAACATGTACACATCACTTTATCGTCATCTGTGATATGGCCATTGGCTACTTCAATTGGTCCGACTTTTTCCTTAAATTTTGTTTGATAATGTTGATAAAACCCTTTAGGATTTTCTTTAGCTTCTCCTGCTATTCGAACTTCGTATTTTCTTTTCGACTCTCTAACTATCTTTTTAACTTCCCTGTTTAACTGTATATATTGCTGCCTCACCTGCTCTTCACCTCTTTTTAGTTTCCTGTATATTCCTCTTTTAATACCTATAAGATTCTTTATTCTATTGTTCATCCATTTAGGGTCATTTTTTCTTGATCTGCAATGTTTCATGGGAATATAGTCTCTCTGACTATTCTTAAGAGTCATGACAAAATTGTTATATTCCTCATCCAAATTTATATTAACTGACGGGCTGCTGTTCTTTCCTGTGAGAGAATTTAATGTATTGATCTTATCTTGTGATAATCCTTGGCATGTGGTACCCAAATTTCGGGGTAATCCGCTACCTGCGACCTGACCTGCTGGATTAACTACCCACATCTGTACCCCAGAAATCCCTTCCCATACCTCATTAGATAATTTAGTTTTTAAGCCCTCAAAATCTCCTGCTCTAAAGTTTGGAACAATATTCTTATTTTCCTTTATAGTTTCCTTGAAAATTATGTTAAATCTAATGGAATCATGGTCACTGTTGCCCAATTTTTCACCAACTTCTAAATTTGTAACCATATTCTCTCTATTACTAAGAACTAAATCTAGTGTATTCACCCCCCGTGTTGCTTCATGTACATGCTGAGAAAGGAAATTGTCTTCTACTACTTCCAAAAACTCCTTAGAGCTACTATCACCTGTTATGGTTTCCCAGTTAATATGTCTAAAATTAAAATCGCCTACAATGCAAACTCTATTTGACCTGCTCACTTTAGAAATTTCATCGTATATAACTTGCGACTCTATATTATCTAGATCAGGTGGTCTGTAGACTACTCCTACAACTAGACTTTCTATATTATTTTTAATTTCAACCCATAAGGTTTCTGAATTTAGATTTGTCTTAATTCCAGACTTAATGCAGCTTCTGAGGCTATCTTTAATATACATAATTACCCCTCCCCCTCTTTTATCTGCACTACGATCAGCATTATAAAGTTTATATCCTGTAATTATGTACTCAGCTTTAAGGTGTTTGCTTTCTAATTTAATCCAACTTTCACTAATGCATATTATATCCGGTCTCTCACTACATACTATGGCTCTCAGTTCTTCTATCTTGTTACCTAAACTACGGCTATTTGTATAATATACTTTTAAACTTTCTCTAGCTTCACCCTTCTTGTGGCTATTCTTTTTGTTAATATTTGTTCTATGTAACAAATGGTTCTTATCCTTAGACTCCCAGTTATTTGACCCACTATTTACTGAACCCTTACTGACTAATTTCTCTGCACAAGTATTAATCATTTCATTATTTGTGTCTAACAAAACCCCCCTACCTCTCTGTCTATCATACCAGCCAATACCGAGACACCTGAATTAGAAAGATGCACTCCATCCCTTGCATACATATGCTTACGACTAGTGAAGTGATCCCACCCGTCTATAAAACCTATATTATTCTCCCGACAGAAGACTTTCATCCTAGCATTTACTCCTATAGCTCGAGACCACCACTCTGAACTTTGGCTAAGCCTAGGGAGAATACCACACATCACAGGAACTGCACCCCTTTTCCTAATCTTATCCAGGGCTTGTCTATACAACCTAATCAGCTCTTCACTTCTACCATCCTGCACGTCATTTCCCCCAGCTATCAAACAAACAACATCTTTTTTCTCAATCCAGCTATTTATTGACTCACCCACCTTCTTCATACCTGCTCCAGGGAAAAAATATTTTCCTCTAACTCTATGCCTGAGTTTCCTGTCTACATATCTGCATAGTGAATCCCCTACAATTACCAAAGAACGAGACTTATCCGGAGGATGGGTTACTCCGACCTTGGGAGACTTACCTAGGCTCTTGACCTGAGAGCTTTTCCCACTTCCATTTTTACGATCGCTAGTACACCTATCTGACTCTATGGTTCCTGAAGAATTGCTGCCGCCACTGTCACATTCATCTCTAAGTGACCTAAATGAATTAGCAACCTGTAGTCTAAAAGTATCATTTTTCTTAAGAACCATTTTCGTTGAACCCTTATTCACAACTTTCCAGTCGTCTTCATTATTCAATCGACCCTTCCTGGTTAACACCTCTACTTTACCTCTCAGATCCCTGTTCTCCTCAGCTAAGGATCTGACCTCCTGCCTGACTGCGGCCAACTCATTTCTTAAATTAAAAATGAGTTTGCTTGCGTCAGACGAGGACAAATCCCCAGCACAGCCACAAACAGCACCAACAACGACACAACTACCAACACCACTACCACTAACACCACCAGCACAAAGAACACCACCACTCTCCATTGTACTAAGTTTGGTCAAGATTAGAGCTACTATTAACTGACGGGCTGCTGTTCTTTCCTGTGAGAGAATTTAATGTATTGATCTTATCTTGTGATAATCCTTGGCATGTGGTACTCAAATTTCGGGGTAATCCGCTACCTGCGACCTGACCTGCTGGATTAACTACCCACATCTGTACCCCAGAAATCCCTTCCCATACCTCATTAGATAATTTAGTTTTTAAGCCCTCAAAATCTCCTGCTCTAAAGTTTGGAACAATATTCTTATTTTCCTTTATAGTTTCCTTGAAAATTATGTTAAATCTAATGGAATCATGGTCACTGTTGCCCAATTTTTCACCAACTTCTAAATTTGTAACCATATTCTCTCTATTACTAAGAACTAAATCTAGTGTATTCACCCCCCGTGTTGCTTCATGTACATGCTGAGAAAGGAAATTGTCTTCTACTACTTCCAAAAACTCCTTAGAGCTACTATCACCTGTTATGGTTTCCCAGTTAATATGTCTAAAATTAAAATCGCCTACAATGCAAACTCTATTTGACCTGCTCACTTTAGAAATTTCATCGTATATAACTTGCGACTCTATATTATCTAGATCAGGTGGTCTGTAGACTACTCCTACAACTAGACTTTCTATATTATTTTTAATTTCAACCCATAAGGTTTCTGAATTTAGATTTGTCTTAATTCCAGACTTAATGCAGCTTCTGAGGCTATCTTTAATATACATAATTACCCCTCCCCCTCTTTTATCTGCACTACGATCAGCATTATAAAGTTTATATCCTGTAATTATGTACTCAGCTTTAAGGTGTTTGCTTTCTAAATTAATCCAACTTTCACTAATGCATATTATATCCGGTCTCTCACTACATACTATGGCTCTCAGTTCTTCTATCTTGTTACCTAAACTACGGCTATTTGTATAATATACTTTTAAACTTTCTCTAGCTTCACCCTTCTTGTGGCTATTCTTTTTGTTAATATTTGTTCTATGTAACAAATGGTTCTTATCCTTAGACTCCCAGTTATTTGACCCACTATTTACTGAACCCTTACTGACTAATTTCTCTGCACAAGTATTAATCATTTCATTATTTGTGTCTAACAAAACCCCCCTACCTCTCTGTCTATCATACCAGCCAATACCGAGACACCTGAATTAGAAAGATGCACTCCATCCCTTGCATACATATGCTTACGACTAGTGAAGTGATCCCACCCGTCTATAAAACCTATATTATTCTCCCGACAGAAGACTTTCATCCTAGCATTTACTCCTATAGCTCGAGACCACCACTCTGAACTTTGGCTAAGCCTAGGGAGAATACCACACATCACAGGAACTGCACCCCTTTTCCTAATCTTATCCAGGGCTTGTCTATACAACCTAATCAGCTCTTCACTTCTACCATCCTGCACGTCATTTCCCCCAGCTATCAAACAAACAACATCTTTTCTCTCAATCCAGCTATTTATTGACTCACCCACCTTCTTCATACCTGCTCCAGGGAAAAAATATTTTCCTCTAACTCTATGCCTGAGTTTCCTGTCTACATATCTGCATAGTGAATCCCCTACAATTACCAAAGAACGAGACTTATCCGGAGGATGGGTTACTCCGACCTTGGGAGACTTACCTAGGCTCTTGACCTGAGAGCTTTTCCCACTTCCATTTTTACGATCGCTAGTACACCTATCTGACTCTATGGTTCCTGAAGAATTACTGCCGCCACTGTCACATTCATCTCTAAGTGAACTAAATGAATTAGCAACCTGTAGTCTAAAAGTATCATTTTTCTTAAGAACCATCTTCGTTGAACCCTTATTCACAACTTTCCAGTCGTCTTCATTATTCAATCGTCCCTTCCTGGTTAACACCTCTACTTTACCTCTCAGATCCCTGTTCTCCTCAGCTAAGGATCTGACCTCCTGCCTGACTGCGGCCAACTCATTTCTTAAATTAAAAATGAGTTTGCTTGCGTCAGACGAGGACAAATCCCCAGAACAGCCACAAACAGCACCAACAACGACACCACCACCAACACCACTACCACTAACACCACCAGCACAAAGAACGCCACCACTCTCCATTGTACTAAGTATGGTCAAGATTAGAGCTACTGGAAGCACGTCCTCACTGGATGAACCCAGGAGATGCATCTGGGAATTGCTATAATTACGAGTTCAAAATATTTCACTAAAACAACAGTTCTTTTTCGGATATTATCTGCATTTGAGAAATTGTAAATTACTACGTATGGAGTATGGTTTGTTTGTAGTTACCGTGGCTCAAACGGTAGCGTCCGCGACTCTGAGGCGTCAGGTCGAGGATTAGCGCCCCGTCACGGTCTCAGATTAGTAAGGGCATGCACTCAGAGTAACGATTACATCTGCCAAACCAAGTCCTTCTCAAGAAGGCAACCGTCCTAGCCCTTGGTTGAAAAGGGAGTCCGTGACGTAAAACAGGGAAGAAAATGGAGTATGGTTTGTTTACATCTATATCGGCATTTCTAGTTGCGGTATTTTTACCACACGTGGTTCCTCTTAGCAAGGGCATGCGCTCAGGGTAACGATTACATCTGCCAAAACAAGTCCTTCGCAAAAAGGCAACCGTCCTAGCCCTTGGTTGAAAAGGGAGTCCGTGACGTAAAACCGGAAAAAAATGGAGTATGGTTTGTTTACATCTATATCGGCATTTCTAGCCTCGGTGTTTTTACCACACGTGGTTCTTCTTTAAGAGTTGGTGGTTCTCTATATAATAATACCACCAGGTGTGCAAGCCTCCGCTATAGGTCATTACCAGCACTCACCTGTCCGTTCCCCTCCACAGACCTTCTTACCTGTATTATCATTTGTCCTCCCTCCTCTCCTCCACCCCTATCTCTCCCTTTCTTACCTGTATTATCATTTGTCCTCCTTCCTCTCCTCCACCCCTGTCTCTCCCCTTCTTACCTGTATTATCATTTGTCCCCTCCCAACCACCCCTCCCCCCTCTTTCTTTTATATATTCAACTGACGTCACCGATCCATTGACTGGACATGACGACAAAAGAATGAGATCCAAAAATAAGACATAATTGAATTTGAAAACCAAAATTCAAAATGATGATTTTTTTTTCAATTACTGTAATAATTAGTAGTCTCCGTGGCTAGATGGTAGCGTCCGCGACTCTGTGTCGGCAGGTCGAGGGT
>JAXCGZ010017613.1:32500-40000 GCA_037179515.1 Halocaridina rubra | reverse complement strand
ATATATACAGTTAAACAGGGAAGTTAAAAAGATAGTTAGAGAGTCGAAAAGAAAATACGAAGTTCGAATAGCAGGAGAAGCTAAAGAAAATCCTAAAGGGTTTTATCAACATTATCAAACAAAATTTAAGGAAAAAGTCGGACCAATTGAAGTAGCCAATGGCCATATCACAGATGACGATAAAGTGATGTGTACATGTTTAAATGATTATTTCTTATCTGTATTTACAAATGAAAACTTGGAAAATATTCCGGAAGTAGAATCCATTTACAGAGACAGTCCCGATAATATACTTAGTTCAATAAATATTACGAGAGAGGAGGTAATAAAAGAAATAGATAAATTAAAGGCTCATAAATCTCCGGGACCTGATGGAATATATGCTAGAATATTAAAGGAATGCAAGGAAGAGCTTAGTTGTCCTCTAACTGCATTATTTAATAATTCAATAAAATTAGGATCGGTACCCATGGAGTGGAAATTGGCAGATGTGGTACCAATATTTAAAAAAGGAGAACGTGTTAAAAAGAATAATTATAGGCCGGTAAGTTTAACGTCAACAGTGGGTAAGATTCTAGAATCCATAATTGCAAATAAAATAAGGGCACATCTAGAATTACACAGACTGATAAAACTTTCACAACACGGGTTTCTTACGGGTTTTTCGTGCCTTACAAACTTACTGTCTTTTTATTCAGAAGTTTACGAGGCAGTAGATTGTGGCAAAGAATATGATACAATATATCTAGATTTTAGCAAAGCTTTTGATAGAGTTCCTCACAAAAGATTAGTTAAAAAGCTGGAAGCTCATGGTATAGGAGGAGCTGTGCTCAGATGGATCAAACAATGGTTAAAAGACAGAAAACAGAGGGTTTGCATAAATGGAGAGAAATCAGAGTGGGGCTCGGTTACAAGCGGGGTACCACAAGGCTCGGTACTGGGTCCTCTATTATTCATCGTATATCTAAATGATCTGGATTCGGATATCAGTAGTAACCTAAGTAACTTCGCAGACGACACTAAAATAGGTAGAACTATAAATGGAAAAGAAGACATTCATGCTTTACAGGAAGATCTAAATAGATTATCTGAATGGTCGGACAAATGGCAAATGGAATTTAATGTTGAAAAATGTAAAGTAGTTAAAATGGGTACTATAAAATACAATACTAGTTATAAGCTAAATAACCATGAAATCATGAGTTCTCAGTGTGAAAGGGATTTGGGAGTTCTTGTGAGTAGTAGTCTTAAGCCAAGAGAGCAATGCACAGCAGTCAGAAATAAAGCAAACAGAATTTTAGGATTTATCTCAAGAAGCGTCAGCAATAGGACGGAAAAAGTTATTTTGCAGCTCTATCTTGCATTAGTTAGGCCCCATTTAGATTATGCTGTGCAATTCTGGTCACCCTATTATAGAATGGAAATTGAATCCTTGGAGAGAGTGCAACGAAGAATGACCAAGATGATACACAATATCAGAAATCTACCATATGAGGACAGATTAAAAAAACTTAATCTACATTCTCTAGAGAGGCGAAGAGTTAGGGGGGATATGATTGAAGTGTATAAATGGTTTAAAGGGATTAACAAGGGAGATATTAATAAAGTTTTAAAAATTCATGATCAAACCAGAACTCGTAATAATGGATTTAAGCTTGATAAATTTAGGTTCAGAAGGGAAATTGGTAAAAATTGGTTTGGTAATAGAGTAGCTGATGCATGGAACAAGCTTCCTAGTATGATAGTAACTGCCAATACCTTAGACACCTTCAAATGTAGATTAGATAGACATATGACAGAGGTAGGGTGGGTATGAATAGGTTAGTGCTTATTAGAAAAATCATAAAAAGAAAAACAGAATAAATAAGTAGAGTAGAATAGAATAGGTTAGACATGCTGAAAATACAATTCAAAAATGGAGCTGCCTCGTGTGTGCCAGTAGGCATGTTGCAGTGTCCTCTATTCTTATGTTCTTATGTTCTTATGTTAATTAGCAAACATTGGATAAAGATGTGATATACTGTCCATTTTATATTGCTTCTGACTTTTATGCATCACATTTAATCCCCTTGCGAAAGGGGGTGGACACAGAGAGGTTGGAGCTGGGGAATTAAGGATGGAAGCCATTATTAACGCCCAGTGGTGGACTCAAACACACACACACACACACACACATGAGAGAGAGAGAGAGAGAGAGAGAGAGAGAGAGAGAGAGAGAGAGAGAGAGAGAGAGAGAGAGAGAGAGAGAGAGAGAGAGAGAGAGAGAGAGAGCAAAGCGTGATTTATCTTATTGGGAGATAGAGATGTACACCCCTTATCATGACCTCTAGCGTATGTACATAATTATATGCTTTGTAGTTCCATCAGATTGTAATTTAATGAGAATATCACTAATTAATCCCGTTCTAAACAGACTGGAGTTCAAGAACCCCGTAATCCCTTTTAGGGATTCTCCCCCGTAATCCCTTTTAGGGATTTTCTCCAGTAATCCCTTAGGGATTTTACCTTGTAATCCCTTAGGGATTTTCCCCCGTAATACCTCAGGGATTTTCCCTCGTAATCCCTTAAGGATTTTCCCCCGTAATCCCTTAGGGATTTTCCCCCATAATCCCTTAGGGATTTTCCCCAGTAATCCCTTAGGGATTTTTCCCGTAATCCCTTAGGGATTTTCCCCCATAATCCCTTAGGGATTTTCCCCAGTAATCCCTTAGGGATTTTTCCCGTAATCCCTTTTAGGGATTTTCTCATGTAATCCCTTAGGGATTTTCCCCAGTAATCCCTTAGGGATTTCCCCAGTAATCCCTTAGGGATTTTCCTCCGTAATCCCTTAGGGATTTTCCCCCGTAATACCTCAGGGATTTTCCTCCGTAATCCCTTAGGGATTTTCCCTCGTAATCCCTTAGGGATTTTCCCGAAAATTATACCTCGGTAAATTGACCCTGTTTTTAATCTATTTCATAATTATCTAAAAAATAAATTTCAACTCGCGTAGACGCACACGCACGCACACACTACTCGCACACATATACATGCTCTCGCTCCTTAAGAAACTGGGTGCGCTGGTACATGTAAAAATGTGTTTACATATAGCAAAAATTAATTCGTTTTAAATCTTCGTTTTCTTTTCTATATATTAAAGTTAATTTGGATATTTTGCAATAATAATATCAACGAGTTAAACAAATTTGCAATTTTAACACCAACAGTTCTAATTAGTATAGCTGAAGACGCTAATGTTGTTGTTTTAGATTCTCTACCCACGGATGGGCGGAGCGGGTCATGGAGGACCCATAGGTCGGTCGCCAGCCAGCACAGGTCCCAACCCCCCATTGTGGTGACCAGCCACAGCAGTAACCTCCCCAGTAAACAGCTTACTCTCTCGTGCTTAGACCAGGCGCGATCCCTCGACCTCGTGAATGCGAGGCATATTAGTGTCATAGACCATAAAACAAGCAAAGATTAATTTATAAATTGAAAAAAAAATCCGAAAATTTTTAATCATTCTCTCCTACTTTGCTCTCATGAAATAAAAATATGTTGATATAGAAAAAAAAGCTTTATTTTTTAGTTATTCGAAATTTAAAACGAAGCCACACAGTGCCACGCATTCAAAGAGCTTTCTGCACAGAAAAAAAGAAGAAGAAGAATGCACGCAAACATGTGAGAGAAAAGGCACTTGAATGCTACAAGACTTGGCACTCTGGGTGCCATTTTACCCAGCTCTTTACTTATTCACCTCACTTTTCTTTGGCACTGTAAAAGAATTTCTATAAAGGTTGTTCTGGGCCCTTTTTCCAATAAGTAATGCTCAGTGTTGGCACCGCGGACGACTATTCGTCAATATGCATTTAAAGTAATAAAAATTCTACAGTATTTACTAAAAGGTGCAAGATATAAAAATCCTCCTGCTGTCGGGATTCGAACATGAGTCCTATAAAACAGAAATCCACAGCTTAAGTACTGAGCAGTGTACTCTTGTTCTACAGGTCCCAGATCCGAATTCTGAGAGGAGGAGGTAGAGAATTAGGAAACATTCAAAAAATGCGAATTTGCAATACATTGTTCTGTCAGTGATAGTAGTAGTAGTAGTAGTAGTAGTAGTAGTAGTAGTAGTAGTAGTAGTAGTAGTAGTAGTAGAGCAGCAGTAGTAGTAGTAGTAGTAGTAGTGTAGTAGTAGTAGTGATAATAGTGATAACAGTGATAGTGATAATATTGATAGTGATAATATTGATAGTGAAAATAATAATAATAATAATAATAATAATAATAATAATAATAATAATAATAATAATAATAATAATAATAATAATAATAATAATAATAATAATAATTCTTTGTCTACATCTTTTCCCACTTTAATGTGGGGTTGATGTTTCTGGCCAGTGTTCTCCATCTGTTTCTGTCCCGTACCTCATCACCCAACAAACCTTTAGACCTCAGGTCTTCATTGATGCAATCCATCCACCTACGCTTTGGTCTCCCTCTCCTTCTCCTACCCTGAATATCCATTTCCATCACCCTCCTCCCAACATACTGTTCATCCCTCCTAACGACATGACCATACCATCTTAGTCTTCTTTCTTGTATCTTATCTGATATTTCTCTAACTTTTGAGGTGCCTCTATTTACCTCGTTTCTGATCTTATCGCTTCTTGTCACCCCCACACATCCATCTCAACATCCTCATCTCTGCCACATCCAGTTTTTTCTCTTGTGTCTTCTTTATTGCCCATGTCTCTGCTCCATACATCATCGCAGATCTCACAACTGTCTTGTGCACTTTACCCCTCAACTTAATCCCTATTCTCCTGTTGCACAGCACCCCCGGACACTTTCTTCCAGTTCTTCCATCCCGCTTGTATTCTGTGGGTTATTTCTGACTCTAGGTCACCATCCTCTGCTACCGTTGATCCCAAATACTTGAACTTTTCAACTCTTTTCAACACCTCCCCCTGCAAATTAACCTCCCCTCCTCATCATCTCTCAACCTCATGTACCTTTTCTCTAACGGTAATATCATTAAGCCAATGAACTCGGTAAAGAACCTAGGTGTCTATTTTGACCTTTACATGAATTTTGAAATGCATATAGATGAAATTTATAAAAAAAAGTAATGGGTACTCTAATATATCTAAATAGGGTAAAAGACTCATTTGAAACATCAACTCGTATAATAATTGTCCAGTCCTTAGCTATGAGTTTAATTAATTACTGTCTCAAAGTTTGGGGATGTACAAATAAGACTCAATTACAAAGAATACAAAAGTTACAAAACTTTGCAGCACGAGTGGCTGTTGGCAATGTAAGAAAATACGAGCACATCTCTCCTGTTTTAAAAGATCTAGAATGGATAAAGATTAGAGATAAATATGTTTTTGATATATGTACCTTTGTTTTTAATATACTAAGAAACAATCTTCCTGATTGCTTGTATAATTTTTCTACAGTAAGCTCAGTTACCGGGTTAACTACCCGTCAAGGGGAAGATTTATTAGTACGAAGGTCTAAAACTGATATTGGCTCAAGAGATATAAACATTCGTGGACCTCATTTATATAATCAGCTTCCCAGAGAACTAAAAAATGCTGGTTCAGTGTATACTTTTAAATATAATCTTAAGAAGTTACTCTTAAAGGAAGATTTTACTTGTAATTTTTAATGATACACTCATCTTTATGATTTGTTTGTTTTAGTATGTCTATATCGTACACCACAGATGTCTATCTGGAATATATGTATCTTATTTGAATACCCAATGTACTTTGGAAATAAAGGTTTATTATTATTATTATTATTATTATTATTCCTGCTGATTTTCAGTCCTCTATCCTCCATCACTCTTCTCCACTCCTCAAGCTTCTCCTCATCTACCTCTCGTCTATAGCTACACAGTACAATGTCATCTGCAAAGAGCATACACCATGGAGACTGATCTCTAATACCCTGGGTTACTACATCCAAGACCAGATCAAATAGATATGGACTCAAAGCAGACCCTTGATGCAGACCAACATTTACTGAAAGACTTTTCGTCAAGCCCACACTGCTCTTAACATTTGCCTCTGCCCTCTCATAATAGTAGTAGTAGTAGTAGTAGTAGTAGTAGTAGTAGTAGTAGTAGTAGTAGTAGTAGTAGTAGTAGTAGTAGTAGTAGTAGTAGTAGTAGTAGTAGTAGTAGTAGTAGTAGTAGTAGTAGTAGTAGTAGTAGTAGTAGTAGTAGTAGTAGTAGTAGTAGTAGTAGTAGTAGTAGTAGTAGTAGTAGTAGTAGTAGTAGTAGTAGTAGTAGTAGTAGTAGTAGTAGTAGTAGTAGTAGTAGTAGTAGTAGTAGTAGTAGTAGTAGTAGTAGTAGTAGTAGTAGTAGTAGTAGTAGTAGTAGTAGTAGTAGTAGTAGTAGTAGTAGTAGTAGTAGTAGTAGTAGTAGTAGTAGTAGTAGTAGTAGTAGTAGTAGTAGTAGTAGTAGTAGTAGTAGTAGTAGTAGTAGTAGTAGTAGTAGTAGTAGTAGTAGTAGTAGTTTATTGACAAACAAGAATTACATTTTTCTTTTTCTTTTTTACAATACAATGAATTACAAAGACAATAAAAATAAATAATCAAAACCATGAAGAAACATCGACCCCACATAAAAGTGGGAAAAGATATAGACGAAGAAGAAGAATCAAAAACATGAAGATACCAAAAATATCACCACTTATTTGTCCATTAAGAAAAAACATTACAATATATTCAACTTAATACGAGTTACCTCATATACCATTATTTAATATTACATTCAACATCCTGAAATTAATTTCAAAACCTCATTAACATATCTACATAAATCTACTGAATGAAAATCTTCATTCAGCAAATTATCCAAAGAAGTAAAATCTAATTGATTATAAGCTTCACGAATATGTTGTGATAAAGGGCATTCCAGCAAACCGTGACATTCATCTTGTACTACAATATTATTACAATTACATACTCTAGCCTCTCTGGGTAACCTACTCCACCTTCCTGTCTCTATCTTTAAATTGTGAGACATTAATCTCAATCTGGTAAAAGATACTCTTAAATAGTCAGGTATATATACACTCTTTTTGTATATATTATGCACATCAAGACCAGAGCGTATCTGTTGTTTTAGTTGCTCTATCGTAAATCCATTCATTTCACCTTCCAAACAACGTGACAGCATTCTAAAACTTGATGTATTCTCTCGCTTGCACAAGTAAAATACCAAATGAAATGGTTCATCGTGATTTATGTTATTAAATCTTGACCTCAAAAATGTTTTTATTTTCTTAATGATTTCATGGTTCTTACATATATCTCGTTGACTCCCTTTTCTCTAATACACCTCCACACCTCTTGACGTTGTACCCTCCCCCATCTACCCGGGCTTGGGACCGGCACCAAGTTGAGGATGGCTTGCCCCCCCCCCCTCAGTGGCTGGGTTTGTATGTATGCTGCTACAGAAGAAGAAGAAGAAATAAGATGAGAAACTAGAAGAAGAAACAG
>JAXCGZ010017613.1:5000-25000 GCA_037179515.1 Halocaridina rubra | reverse complement strand
CCGGATCCAGGAAGCCACTCTAAGGACCCACGAGTACGCCGTGGCTCTCCGAAACCTTCCGGGTTTGGGACCTTGGACGAACTCGAGGATTCCTAAGATGACTCTCCCGGAACCCGAAACATCGACCCCACATAAAAGTGAGAAAAGATGCAGACAAAGAAGAAGAAGAAGACTCTCCCGGAACTCGAGGCATTGGATAGGACGGAAGTAATGTTCTCTCACTTAGTTTAGCCAGGAATAATATTCCTCATTCACTATGTCACAGACATGAACAGCAAGTTTGAGGAATTTATGCAGGAGAAACAAAATTTGAAGACCGATTTGGAGGCAGCTATATGGTATGGTCATGTCGTTAGGAGGGATGAACAGTATGTTGGGAGGAGGGTGATGGAAATGAATATACAGGGTAGGAGAAGGAGAGGGAGACCAAAGCGTAGGTGGATGGATTGCATCAATGACGACCTGAGGTCTAAAGGTTTGTTGGATGATGAGGTATGGGACAGAAACAAATGGAGAAAACTGGCCAGAAACATCGACCCCATATAAAAGTGGGAAAAGAAGAAGAAGAAGAAGAAGAAGAAGAAGAAGAATTAAAGCAAATAAAAATCTTATAGAATCCAGAAAGGCTCTTGAAGAGAAATGTCAAGAAATGGAGAAGGAAATTCAGAGACTACAAATGAAGCTGGAATCTGGAAATAAAAATGGCGAAGTTGTGGAGAGTCAAAATCAGATGCTGAGAAACGAAGACTCTAAGCGACTGGAGGCTACTCCAACCCACAATAGCCTTGTGCAAACCATACAAAATATTCAGAAACAAAAAAAGATTAAAGAGAATGAGGAGAAAGAACAAGAAATGAGACAAAAAAGCGAGGAGGGTCGGGGTTCACTCCGTAGAAGGCTTGTGAGATGGTGAACCTAAAGAGAAGGAAAATGCCGAGGTACTGAAAAGTACTACCCAAGAACAGAGACATCCGGCAAGGAGGCAAACCATTGAGTATCCTGGAAAGGAGAGCTTCCTGAATAGGCATAACTTTAATAAGAAATAATGCCACCGGTGAAGGGGTAAGGGGTTTTCTGCATTTTTTGCAGATGGGATTTTCTGTACTTTTTGTAGATGGGGTTTTCTGCACTTTTTGCAGATGGGATTTTCTGCACTTCTTTGCAGATGGGGTTTGTATGTGCATATATGTGTGTGCAAACCCACCCACCCTTTTACTTGGTAGAAAAGGGAGTTCGGGACGTAAAACCGGAACTACTTCTCTATGTCACATGCTGTTACCTCGGAGGAGCGAAGGAAGACGAACATTCCACGTGGGTAGAGAAGTGTCTTCATTGGATACTCGCTCAACCCTTCGTTGGAAAGACTCTTGCACTTCAGTACTCCGGTGATCGGTAGATTGTACCCAGCGTACATCTGGTTGAGGACATTCCCTGCGAGGATAGTATCTTGCCACGAAAGTACTCTGGTTGATCGAGATGATGGTGGCTAGCATCCTGGCATGAGGATAAGGATACGGGCACGTGAAGGATAACGGAAGAAGGAGGCGGAGAAGGAGAAGGACAGGAAGGAGAGTAGACCCCGGAGCATTTACGAAAGGAGAAAGGCTTCTCGTATATTACGAAAGGGAACCGATCTCTTGTATTAATACCGAAGATCTCTCGTATATTACGAAAGAGGACCAACGTCTTGAATTATTACGAAGAAATGTCGTTTCTTGCGTAAGTTACGAAAGGTGGCGGAAATCTTGTATAATGCGAATGCGTTCTTAAGTATGTTACGAAAGGGAGAGGAACTCTTGTATAATACGGAGTCTGCACTCTTGTATTTTGCAAAAGGGTCCATTTTTACTGCCTTCCTGTCCAGATGAGGATTGAAGGAGGGGACGAAGAAAAAAAATTAAAAACAAACAACAACAACAAAAATAATAACAATAAGAAGAGCCCTGTAAGTAGTCTCCGTGGCAAAATGGTAACGTCCGCGACTCTGAGGTGGCAGGTCGAGGGTTCGCGCCCCGTCACGGACTGAGGTTAGTAAGGGCATGCACTCAGGGTAACGATTACATCTGCCAAAAGAAGTCCTTCGCAAGAAGGCAACCGTCCTAGCCCTTAGTAGAAAATAGAGTTCGTGACGTAAAACAGAAACCAACCATTAATTTATGAGGCGACCGCCGTAGCATAGCGGTAGAGTGCTCGACTCATTAAGTGACACACCCGCTTTCGAACCCACGCTGGATTCATAGGAAGGGCAGCCAGCATCAGTTCCCCAGATTCTATCCGTCTGTGTCCACCCCCAAATGGGGTAAAAAAAATTGATGAAAATATGGAATATCTTGCTCGACCCAAGGTTTTAATAAAAATTTTCTCTATCAGAAACCGCGAAGAAATTGGCCAGAATTTTTTTTTTTTATTTTTTTTTTAGTAAAATGTCATTGTGTATATGTCAGACTGTTTCTCATGCACGATTTTAAATGCATCAATTCTCATAATTCCGAGAATTTTACCAGAAATATTCAAGGGACGGTGGTACAAGAGTGGTTAGAATACTCGACTTGCTAGGTGATCTACCCATCGCGGTGCATTAAGCAGGGCATCCAGCCTTAATTCCCCAGTTGCAGTCTGTGTCCACCCCCATAATGGTGATTAATGGCGACACATGAAACGTGAATTATATTAACAAATTTCAGATTCATGAAAAACCTGAGATTAATTATTTTTTACCGATATTTGTGACTAATTGGAAAAGTCATATTATTTTTTCTTGTTTATTTTGATATTACCTAATCCTTATTCCTGTATATTTTATATATTTGAGCAAATATATGATAATCACATCTGTGCGATAACTTGGGCAATTTTTGTTTACTTTTTTTGGCAGTAAGTATATCATCGTACGTCAGGCAACGTAGTATGGCGTAGAGAAACTAGTCCTTTACTGTGACGACCATGCGAAAGGGTACAATATTAACTGCTCCTCCCCGTGCAATCTATATAATTAGATAAATAAATATATTAACATATATGCCTCCATATCCTTTAATGAGGTGACCAAAACTGTAACAAAAGAAACAGGGAAATTGGTTGCGTTACAAGTCACTCATTCTTACTGCTTAAAAAATTATTCAGTGAAAAAAGAGATTCTGATAGAAAGAGATTTTTAGATCCCTTTTTCCCTAGCGCTTTCAGGTGCCTCTAGCGACATATTTGGTATATATAAGAAGTATTTTTTTTTCTCTTCATCTCTGATGATAAACTTTAATTACTGTATAAATAAATGATAAATGAATTAATTAATTAATTAATTATTAAAGTATATTACATGTATATTATGTAATCTTAGTACTACTCTGTGAGGACCTCTTGATATACGTAAAAATTTGTGTTGTCCAAGCACAAAGTATATTGCCAGTTTTTTGTTCAAAAACTTTAATAAAAATTTGGTGATAAAAAAAAGGCATAAAAACAGATTATATTCTTAAACATCTCCTTCAAATCGTGTCATTGAAGACAAGGACTTTTCTTGCATCAGAGATATCGAGTTACGGTCGTAGTCGCCGTGGCTCAATCGGTAGCGTCTCCGACTCTGAGGCGTCAGGTCGAGGGTTCGTGCCCCGTCACGGTCTGAGGTTAGCAAGGGCATGCACTCAGCGTAAGGATTACATCTGCCAAAACAAGTCCTTCGCAAGAAGGCAACCGTCCTAGCCCTTGGTAGATAAGGGAGTCCGTGACGTAAAACCGGAAAGAGAGATATCGAGTTACGAATAGGAGAATGAATGTATTTAGTAAAAATAAATAAATAAATGTATGGATGTATTTTGTAGGAATGAATAAACATGTTAGTTCCGGTTTTACGTCACGGACTCCCTTTTCTACCAAGGGCTAGGACAGTTGCCTTCTTGCGAAAGACTTGTTTTGGCAGATGTAATCGTTACTCTAAGTGCATGCCCTTGCTAACCTCAGACCGTGACGGGGCGCGAACCCTCTACCTGACGCCTCAGAGTGCCGGACGTTACGGCTTGAGACACGGTGACTACGAATGAATAAATATATGTATGAACGGCTTATATTAGAGGCAATGCGGAAGGCACAAAAATCTCCAATGGTAGGAAACAGGGCTGAAAGGAGTGATCGAGAAATGTTTGGTTCTGATGAATGTGTGCTTTGACTCGGCCACTCCCTTAACAATAATAATAATAATAATAATAATAATAATAATAATAATAATAATAATAATAATAATAATAATAAACCTTTATTTCCATTACAATACGATGGACATTCGTCACCCGGGGCAAGCCCCTATCCCCCACTGTGGTGCTCAACCACAGCAGTATCCTGCCAGGAAACAGCTTAAACTCGCGGTCTTGGACGGGAACCGATCATTCGACCTCGTGAATGCGAAGCCAGCGCGTTACCACTGTATTAATAATAACAAGGGGAACTGCAGCCAAGGAATATGTATGCGTTAACAGGAAAAGTTGCCGCGGTAGCCCGGAGATAGAGTACGTTAATTAGGAATCGACTAAGGAGGGCTTGAACCCACCGCTGGGCGCTAAGAAGGGTATCCAGCATTAAACCACTAGCTAGAATGCTTTTGTCCAACCTCATTTGAATTGCAATTAACTGTGACACAAAAACGACGCTAATGCTACAGCTGAAGGGTCTTTTGGACTAAAATAAGACTGTCCGGGACAGTTTGATGTTAAATGTTCCTTCAGTTACGGTTCTCTTTTTATATGCCTACATTAACATCGAATATTCTTGGATATTTGTTGCACGTGTCTTACTATCCCTTCACATCTGACAAGTCACAATACACTCCCCATCTCTGTTTCTCTCTATGTTTTCTTTGTACCCAGGCCCAATGAGGGCAGACTTTTTTTTTTTTTTTTTTTTTTTTTTTGCCAGTCCTGGTGTCACAGTCATAAAAAAAAATAAATAAATATTTCTAGTCAAGCCAACTGTAAATAAGCGAAGAGACATTTTTAAGATACAGTGAAAAAGCGCCTTTGGGAATCTGTATCAAAACGACCATTATTAACCCCCCCCCCCAACTTATCTCCCGAAGACCTCTCATCTTTACCCCAAAGGAGGAGCTGATTCTGGCGAATTTTCCCCCAGAAGAAATATTGAACCGAAGTTATGATGATGAAGAAAGCAATCTCGTTACTCATCCTCGGCACCTTTCAAACGGTTCGTCGAACGCGGTTCGACAGATAAGTGTTTGAAGTGATGTTCGAACGTGTGAACGGGGTATTTGGTTGTCGAACACGGAACGTGTTCGACAACCAAATACCTCGTTCACACGTTCGAATATCACTTCAAACACTTGTCTGTCGAACCGCATTCGACGAACCGTTTGACAGTGTAAACCCCCCTTTAATATCAAAGACTTTGAGGGAACATTCTAAAGTGTTTTTTTTTTTCATTCACAAAAGAGATGATCTTTTTCCCTCGGCCGCCCTCGCATTCTCTTATGTTGTATTTACTTTAACTCTGGCTAGTACAGTGGTAACGCGCTGGCTTCGCATTCACGAGATCGAGAGATCGGTTCCCGTCCAAGACCGAGAGTTTAAGCTGTTTACTGGCAGGTTACTTCTGTGGCTGGGCACCACAGTGGGGGGTTGGGGCTTGCCCCGGCTGACGAATACCCATTGTATAATGAAATGGAAATAAAGGTTTATTATTATTATTATTATTATTATTATTATTATTATTATTATTATTATTATTATTATTATTATTATTATTATTATTATTCTCTTATTTTGTTTCATTAATCGAAGTTAAGTTGGAAAACTAGTGAAGAGGACATGAATTTATATTGTTGCATTTACTTTAACTCTGGTTAGTGACAGTGGTAACGCGCTGGCTTCGCATTCACGAGGTCGAGAGATCGGTTCCCGTCCAAGACCGAGAGTTTAAGCTGTTTACTGGCAGGTTACTTCTGTGGCTGGGCACCACAGTGGGGGGTTGGGGCTTGCCCCGGCTGACGAATACCCATTGTATAATGGAAATAAAGGTTTATTATTATATTAACTCGACTGATCTGAAACTAGATTTACTGAGTTTAGCTTTTATTTCTTAGTATACATTAATGAAGCCTTGGTGAGATTCTCTGGACAGGTTGAATTTATGTAACACCTTATGTATATTAAACCCCAATATGGGGTGGACACAGATCAAATCGTAGATGGGAGGGGTTAAGGTTGGATGCCCTTCCTAGTGCCCTGCGGTGATTTCCATTGAGCTTCTTTCATCTCCCAAGTCGAATATTCTAAACACTACGCTACCGCGGTCCACTCTGGTAAACTGCTAACTCATTTTTTTTCTGTTGATGTCAGCAGGTTTCTGCCTTCTCGTTTTCGTGTCATTAGTCCCCATTATGGGGGTTGGACACAGATTGTTGCTGGGGAATTAAGGCTGGATGCCCTTCCTAAAGCCCGTCGGTGGGTTAACTTACTTATGGGAAAGCTCTCTATGCTCGTAGCTCCCCGTCTTCTGGTCGGTTCCAATTTTATACTTAATGATACTTATCATAAGGTGGTCTCCTTGGTTTCAACAGGATAAAGTATCAAATTTACAAAAAAAAATAATTTTGAAAAGATATAAAAATGCCACCAAAACTAAGCTTACGAGGTTTATATATATATATATATATATATATATATATATATATATATATATATATATATATATATATATAAAATGCTTTATTATATATGTATTTATAAATATTTTCTTTTTTTTTCAGATGTCAAATGGAAAGCTGTTTACACTCCCAAGGCGTAACGGAAAGAGACTTTTAAGCATTACTTCATGTAAAAATAAAAGTTGTATGCCTTTTATTGTAAGATAATGAAGAAAAAATATCCTTATTGTACTTATTTCTTTAGTCGCTGCATAAATAATCATGGCATATTTATTTATTTTTCTTATTTTTTCTTTGTAAATATTGGTGGAATATGGCACTTTACTTAAGACTTGTGGCACTCAGAACACTTTACTTAAGACTTGTGGCACTCAAAACACTTTACTTAAGACTTGTGGCACTCGAAACACTTTACTTAAGGCTTGTGGCACTCAGAACACTTTACTTAAGACTTGTGGCACTCGAAACACTTTACTTAAGGCTTGTGGCATTCAGAACACTTTACTTAAGACTTGTGGCACTCAATACACTTTACTTAAGACTTGTGGCACTCAGAACATTTTACTCAAGACTTGTGGAACTCAAAACACTTTACTTAATCCTTTATTTATTAATCCTTTATTTATTAATCCTTTATTTATTAATCCTTAGTTTATTAATCCTTTATTTTTTACTCCTTTATTTATTAATCCTTTATTTATTAATCCTTTATTTTGTCGTATGACTTCCGGAGGGGAAACGGTTGGTCGAGGGCACGGATATTTTATTACAATGTTTGTAGAAAGTGCCAAGGAAATATATGACCGGAACCGTGAGACTTATGGGCCTGGCATCGAGAAGGGCGAGAAAGGACAGGAAGCTAGCCATTTCCTAAACCGCAACACATATAAACAGGTGTTTCGTACGCAGGAACCTGCCCAGGAGAAATGCCCAATAACTCCCCCCCCCGGAAGTAGGAGGGATTCCACTTTGAACCTGGCGCTGATTTGCTAGGATTAGATCTGACTGATTTCATTGGAGAATTGGATGTTAAGCCACGCCCTGCCCCTGGGGGTATTTAAAGAGCCACCCAGGGCAGAGACACTTAGTTAGCAGTTTGCCAGGGGCACGAATAGATCCTAGTTTGTGAAGTCATAGGGTGGGGGCCATGGGGCCATTGGGCCATTGGGCCATTGGGCCATTGGGCCATTTGAGGCATAGGGGCATTGAAGCGTCATTGGATGTGTTGTACTCTAGAATAAATACAAGTAAAGGAACTACTGCTTGTCCATTCTTACCTTGTAACCACGTACCCATCAGGTACTAGCATTTATTAACTTGTGACCACGCTACCATAATTATAAATATAGATGTACGTAGAAGGAAAAGCCCTACGTCAGTAACCCAGTCATCTTATAAAGTGTGAGTTCAAGTGGAAGTCCAAAACTCATACGGCAGTGGTGTCATTAGAAGGGGATAATCATAAAAGCCATACGTCAGTGGTGGCGTACGCTGGGATAAAAGAAACCCATACGTCAGTGGTGGCTTGCGGCGGAATAGCCAAAAGCCATACGTCAGTGGTGGCAGTGCGGTACGGATCATCACGCCTGGAATACATACAAAGAGACTCTCATATCAGAAGAAACCAGTGCAAAGAAAAGAAAATAAGAATGGCAAAAGCAGAAACCCAACATCTCCCAATTCAAGAAATGAGTGACGAGGCCAAACACCGGAGAATTCTCGAACTGGAGGAGCAAGTGCGGCGCCTACAAGCACGCGCCGACGCCGCTCCGTCGAGAAGGAACTTGGCCGACGCCGACGCCTCAAACATCGACGAACAGCCTGCCGCTCCGAACCCCGTGGTGACACCGGGAACGCAGCCGGCCAAGCCCCCACCCTGTGCCCTGGTTGTAAAGACGCCTCGAGTCAAGAATTCATTTTTATACCTCGACGGCGCAAATATAAAAGACAGTGAATGTCCGTCCATAATTCCCGCGACCGACTTCCTGAAATACTTGGGTCTGCGGATGAGAAGTGACGAGTGCTCAAATAGAGAATATGATAAAACTTTGAAGGAACTATTTCTCAGATATTTCTCAGTAAGCCGAAGTGTGACCGGAGCATTGAGTGAAAATGCCCATTACAAGAGGTATAAGTTGCCGGATCCGACCAAGAAGACGGCGATTCGTCGATTTTACGCGAAGAGAAGAAGGAGAACCCTCTCCTTCCTTGCCTTCTGCCATGAAGCTCTCCAGGACAACCTCCTTAAAATAGCTAAGTACTTGTGATCTGTATCCAGTGAGTAATGGGACAATTAGTAAAAGAAATTGAGGTCGGTGGACGCCGCCATTTTATCTTGTAATTATGCTTTGACTCAGCCAACCCGCTTATAAGGGGTGTGGCGCTTAATAAGTTGATAAAAGTAGAATTTCTGTACCCATTACTAACATGGATAATTTGTACTAATAGCTATAAGCAGTAATAACCTCCGTTTTTGTTATAATTTGAGTAATATAAAAAAAAAAAAAAAGAATTTGCGTTGGAAGTGCGTTCCATTTATTTGTATTAATGCTTAGATTGAATTTTAAGAACGCGAATGTATCGATTTTTTTAATTGACAAATTTAATGCACGTGAAATCACTATTACAGTCTATTAATTTCTAAAGCGTAACAATTATAGTGAGAAATATACGTGCATCTGCTTTTGAGAGTTCATAAACCACGTGTGGTTTTCGAGAAAGGAATGCGGAAGTGACCATTCGATCTTCCAACCTCGTTATTGTGAATCTGTAGTAATTGTACTGAGCTTTGATATTTTAAAGTACGTGTAAAATCATTGTTTTATTAATTTCTTAAAGCGTAAGAAGTCGAGTGTTACGATTGCACCTGTTTTTAAGTTTTTTTTCTTTTTTTTGTTTGTTTTTATCCGGGGGAGTAATGTTTTAGCGAGAGAAGGACATAAACGACAGATCGTTCTTTTGGTGTTAGGATGAAGGGATTAACATTACGATACGTGTGTGGCATGTTTTTTTGAAGAATAAGAAATTTCGTGATATTAGTTAGAGATGAGTTTGTTTTATTTTCACGCTGTGCAGGTGAAAGTAACAGTAAATTAGAGTAGTTTGTGCTGTCCTAGAATAGGGAAGGTTTTTCAGTGTCACCCAAAAGTAGCTTCAAGGGAGTAGAATGTTTGTTTGTTCGTTAGAATGGGACTTAGGACTGGTGAGGAGGTCTGTAACCGCACGGCTCAGCCGAGATTTCACCTTTAATCTCCTTCAGAGAGATAAGGGAAAGGAAAACCAACGTTGTAAATAAAAGGGATTTTCACAGACAGAATGATTGTCTTGAAAGTGATGTAGCGAACGTGACAGCGAGTGAGTATGAATGACTGGGGGTATAATGGGAGGGTTGCTCTAGGGGGTGAAATCGCGGAAAGCACCGTTAGGAAGCATGACTGGGGAGTCTGCGAGGATCGTTCCCCTGCTCTGCCAGGTCCTTCTGCATGCCATATCAGAGTGTATTTATGGGAGGTGATGCGCTGTTGCAATATCTAGTGAGAGATATGGATGAGAAGGTAATTCTCCACCTGCCCAGATATGGTTGAAATGCCGAGTTTGTGTTATTTTGTTTTGTCCCCTACTCCGCCGTTGAGATTATTATTCGATTTCCGAGAGATTCCAAGATAGATGTTACGTGATAAAGGACGTGAATCTATGAATGATTCTTTATTTTCTTTGCTAGCTGCAGTATATACATTAATTGTCTGAAGAGATATGTTAGATTGATAAAGTAAAACTTTGCGAGTTTTAGCCATGATAATGTTTCATCAAAATTATTTCGGCTTGGTCATAAAGAAAGAGTGAGATCTGACACGAAATGACAACGAGAATGTTACACAGCTGCATCCCGTATTTGAGAGAGCAGATATAAGTCAAATTCGAGATAGTAAAAGAAGATATATATTTTATGTTTGAATTGTTTATGTACAACTCCGTACGAGATTTTGAAGTTTAAGCAAAATGCATTCTTTACTGTTGATAATGAGATATACTTTTGTTTTTATTATTGCATACACAGAGATAGACTTTTTATATTCTTAGATACCCGTTTTGTTATAGTTCTTTTTGTATTGAAGAAATCTTTAAAATCTTACTTAAAGGATTCTGAAAAGATTATCCAGAGATAACCATGATTAATCCCTAGCATTTTCATGAATTTTAGATTACAATCGGGCTAATTAAAGATAATTGAGATTATTAGAGATTATTTGCTGAGTTTTAAAGTTAAAATTAATGACACTTAAGTCCTTTTTAAGAAGTTGTTAAGAAAAGGATATTTGTACTTTTGTTGATAGTAGTAGGGATAGTGTCACATATGATTTTAATCAGAGTGGGTGCGCTTCGACTTAACCCTCTGATTTATAGCATGAAAAGAGAGAGATTGTCATTATAGACAAGGATGTGTATGCCGTTACAGTAAAGTCCTTATCAAGATTAAACAGAGAGGAATGGATTTATGCTTCGACAGTTTTGCAGTTGTACACTAAGTTCTTTTTGCTTTCGTTTTTTAATCAGGAATGAGAATAGCCGCTGACAATAAACATAAGACTATCGATAGTCATTGCTAACGTTATTCACGTTCATTTGTTTATTTATTATTATTAGGGATACTCTGCGACACTTTTTTATTTTCAGTACAAGTAAAAGACAGAGGCCCAGCTCAGCTGACTTGAGAGTGAAAACCGCAATGTATTTCTCTCTCTCTCTCTCTCTCTCTCTCTCTCTCTCTCTCTCTCTCTCTCTCTCTCTCTCTCTCTCTCTCTCTCTCTCTCTCCTACCTTTCGCTCGACTCTGAGCCTGACAGAGGCTCCGTTCGATGCTAAAAGAATGTAGCCGTCTTTGATTTTTTTTGTGTGTGATTTTTTCCAGCGAAGCTAGGCGATAATTGTGCCTACATTTTATTTCAGTTGATAGATTGTTGCATGCTGTTATTGCATAAATACTGATAAGATCTCGGTAGTACCGCCATTTGCCTAAAATATTTTTGCCACATGTCGCAACTGTTTAGAGAATAGATAAAACTCCCGTTGACAAATTGTGGAGCCAGCAAGTTGCCACTTATGCTATATATATATACATTGATTATGACAGCAGGAATTTGAATATTAAAGGAGACTGTGTTAGAATAAGCATCACTATGAAATATAAGTATAGAACTCTGTTCTTACTTCTGAATGCCAGTCTCCATTGTATATATATTGATATTTTTGATTTAGTATATTTATTTTTATTGTTTATTATTCTCATTTTTAGATCGTGATTATTAGTAATGTTATTATGTTGACTGATGTTGTTGCTATCTCTCCATGGCCTGTTGCTAATTATTATTTTTGAAATGAAATCAGCAGTAACTTGATGATTTGTATCTTTTAACTGAATTCATACTTGATGTTACTGTAGCCACCGCTAATAAGAATGTTTCTTTAGTGGCTTTTCTCAGCATTTAATGATTATTCTTTTTGACATTTATAGTAGAGTAATGCTATGTAGCAGCTGCTAAGTCCTAAGTATCTTGGAATAATAATCTAGTGGTGTAGACACATACCTTCCCTTACCACCCTATTCCTAGGCAGCCCCGACCTGCAAGTTCTAAAAGTCTTTAGATTTTGTCCGTCAGACAAGTCCCTAATGCCCATTGAATAGAGGTTGCAATCACTTGCAGTTGCAGGGGAGGCAAAGTATAGCCTCGATTACCAACGTGTGGCCAATGTTGGTACCCTGAAGTCATAGGGAACCTTCCTTGTACTGTAGTAGTGACAGAGGTTCAAACTTTCATCCCGCATTCTACTTCGAAGGTACGTGTGAGAGGACCGTACAGAACTAGTAACGCTGTGACGCTGCAGGTCTCCTGCGTGGGAGGTCTTAGTCAAGATCGGTCGAGGGCAGGACGAGCAAGCCAGGCTGGAAGGATTCGCGAGGTGTGGGGCCCCTTCCTGGTCCTTTTTGCTCTGCCTAACCAAGAAACAGGGTGATGGCAACAAACCTGGGCCTGTAGCGAGGACGGGCGGGGGATGTGAAAGCGTAAGAGTCCGCCGTGAGAGACCGGGGAATCGCACCTAGCAAGAATTCATGAGCAAGGGACAGAAAACGAAAGTCGTCCTAGACAGAAAACGAAAGTCGTCCTAGACAGAAAACGAAAGTCATCCTAGACAGAAAACGAAAGTCGTCCTAGACAGAAAACGAAAGTCGTCCTAGACAGAGAACGAAAGTCGTCCTAGACAGAAAAAATTTAAAAGTCGTCCTAAGACAGGGAGAGGACAGTCCTAAAAGAATAAAAAATTTAAAACTACTTTAAAAAAAAACCCAGGTAATCTTGATGAAATCCCAGAAACAAGGAGATCCCCGTACGAGTCATAACGGTAGTAAAAAGAGAGGAAAAGAAACGCAGAAATATTTTAAAATATTTTAAATAATACCTTTAAAAGCCACGTAAATGAGAAAGAAAAATGATCCCTATACATGTCCGAACTTTAGTGAAAAGAGAAAGAAGGGTATTTAAAAAAAAAAAAAAAAAAAAAAAAAAAAGGGGGGAGACAAAATATTTTTATTTTTGTTTATTTTTTTTGTTTTGCTAGCTTTAAGAAAATTTTAAGCGCAAACACAGAGTCTCCCTTAAATATAGTGTTGAGTAAGTGCCATTGATACAGTGGATGATGAGAACGAAGACTAATAAGTTATTTTCTGCTTAAATAATATTAGTGTTTTGTTTTAGCATTCTTATTATTTGAATTATGATTTAATCCTTAGATTCATTGAGTTTTTATGTTAAATGGTCTCTGAATAGTAATTGCATATAAAAACCGATAAATATTTTGACTTTACACACAGTCAAACATGTTTTGTTTCAGGAGTAGTTTTTAAGGCTTAATTTTAAGACAAATCAATGCCCCTAATAATGATAGGAATAGAATTTATGAAGGTAGGGTCTCTTATAGAAATTACTGTTGATGTTATAATCTATTGCATTTTACCTGTTTATACAAGCTAATACTCTACTTAATTGTTTGATAATGTTCTAAATGAGTCATGATCTTACTGTACTTAACTCAATTTTGCCTTTTAAAACGAGAGAAGTAGATAAATTAATGTTTTGATTTAAACTGACTTTTTGATCTTAATTAATGTTTAATATTAGTTTCACACTGGAATTATGTTGTTTTCAGATATAAGAATATGTTTGTATTTCAGATTTCCAACAAGGACATAGACCCTGCATGCTCTAGTTGTCTGTAAAAGTACTCTCTACATGTTATGTTTGTGTAATTTGTATAGGAATTCTTAGAAAATAGCTTAAATAATTCGGCCCCATTTCTATTGTAAACTAATGTTAGCTAGGATATGTCCAAGAGCTCCCGGAAAAAAAACTAGTCCATGCTTCGACTGAAATAAGAGATATTTCAGTTTTGGTTGGGAGGGATGTCGTATGACTTCCGGAGGGGAAACGGTTGGTCGAGGGCACGGATATTTTATTACAATGTTTGTAGAAAGTGCCAAGGAAATATATGACCGGAACCGTGAGACTTATGGGCCTGGCATCGAGAAGGGCGAGAAAGGACAGGAAGCTAGCCATTTCCTAAACCGCAACACATATAAACAGGTGTTTCGTACGCAGGAACCTGCCCAGGAGAAATGCCCAATAACTCCCCCCCCCCGGAAGTAGGAGGGATTCCACTTTGAACCTGGCGCTGATTTGCTAGGATTAGATCTGACTGATTTCATTGGAGAATTGGATGTTAAGCCACGCCCTGCCCCTGGGGGTATTTAAAGAGCCACCCAGGGCAGAGACACTTAGTTAGCAGTTTGCCAGGGGCACGAATAGATCCTAGTTTGTGAAGTCATAGGGTGGGGGCCATGGGGCCATTGGGCCATTGGGCCATTGGGCCATTGGGCCATTTGAGGCATAGGGGCATTGAAGCGTCATTGGATGTGTTGTACTCTAGAATAAATACAAGTAAAGGAACTACTGCTTGTCCATTCTTACCTTGTAACCACGTACCCATCAGGTACTAGCATTTATTAACTTGTGACCACGCTACCATAATTATAAATATAGATGTACGTAGAAGGAAAAGCCCTACGTCAGTAACCCAGTCATCTTATAAAGTGTGAGTTCAAGTGGAAGTCCAAAACTCATACGGCAGTGGTGTCATTAGAAGGGGATAATCATAAAAGCCATACGTCAGTGGTGGCGTACGCTGGGATAAAAGAAACCCATACGTCAGTGGTGGCTTGCGGCGGAATAGCCAAAAGCCATACGTCAATTTATTAATCCTTTATTTATTAATCCTTTATTTATTAATCCTTTATTTATTAATCCTTAATTTATTAATCCTTTATTTATTAATCCTTTCAGTCTCATTAATACGAAATGTCTTATTAAGTTCCATAAATTATTTTCCTGTGGATTAAAGCATTTGATTAGTGTTACACCAATTTCTCAAAAAAAAAATTATTATTAGTCCTTACTTGGGGGGTGGATGCAGATAGACTGAAGATGAGGAAATGAGGTTGGATGCCACGCCCATCTCCCCTCCAGTACCTCGAACGCGGGACTATCATCTTCAGAGTAACTCTATCATTGACGCTGCGGTCGTTCTCACACCAAAGTTTTCAAAGTAATTTCGAAAATTCTGTAGTACTGTATTTTGATGCAATTATTGGGGAAATTTGGAGTTTAAGAAAAAATATTCTTACTCTAAACCGAGTTATTAATTGGACTTTATAATTCTTCTTTGGTGATTTTAACAGTAATTAGTGAACGTTACTTTTGATGCGGTAGTGTCCGAGACTTTGAGGCGTCAGGTCGAGGGTTCGCGCCCCGTCACGGTCCGAGGTTAGCAAGGGCATGCACTAAGGGTAACGATTACATCTGCCAAAACAAGTCCTTCGCAAGAAGGCAACCGTCCTAGCCCTTGGTAGAAAAGGGAGTCCATGACGTAAAACCGAAACAAACAACTTTTGATACTTTAATGAGCAAACTTTGGGTAAAGATGTGATATAATGTCCATTTTATATTGCTTCTGACTTTTATGCATCACATTTAATTCCTTTGCGAATGGGGGTGGACACAGAGAGGTTGGAGCTGGGGAATTAAGGCTGGAAGCCATTATTAACTCCCAGTGGTGGACTCACACACACACACACATGAGAGAGAGAGAGAGAGAGAGAGAGAGAGAGAGAGAGAGAGAGAGAGAGAGAGAGAGAGAGAGAGAGAGAGAGAGCAAAGCGTGATTTATCATATTGGGAGATCGAGATGTACACCCCTTATCATGACCTCTAGCGTATGTAAATAATTATATGCTTTGTAGAACCATCAGATAGTAATTTAATGAGAATATCACTATTAATCCCGTTCTGAACAGACTGGAGTTCAAGAATCCCGTAATCCCTTTTAGGGATTCTCCCCCGTAATTCTTTTAGGGATTTCCCCCCGTAATCCCTTAGGGATTTTACCCTGTAATCCCTTGGGGATTTTCCCCCATAATCCCTCAGGATTCTCCCTCGTAATCCCTTTTAGGGATTTTCCCCCGTAATCCCTTAGGGATTTTCCCCTGTAATCCCTTAGGGATTTTCCCCCGTAAACCCTCAGGGATTTTCCCCGTAATCCCTTAAGGATTTTCCCCCGTAATCCCTTAGGGATTTCCCCCCTGTAATCCCTTTTAGGGATTTTCCCATGTAATCCCTTAGGGATTTTCCCCCGTAATTCCTTAGGAATTTTCCCCCGTAATCCCTTAGGGATTTTCCCCCGTAATCCCTTAGGGGTTTTCCCCCGTAATACCTCAGGGATTTTCCTCCGTAATCCCTTAGGGATTTTCCCTCGTAATCCCTTAGGGATTTTCCCGAAAATTATACCTCGGTAAATTGACCCTGTTTTTAATCTATTTCATGATTATCTAAAAAATAAATTTCAACTCGCGTAGACGCACACGCACGCACACATACTCGCACACATATACATGCTCTCGCTCCTTAAGAAACTGGGTGCGCTGGTACATGTAAAAATGTGTTTACATATAGCAAAAATTAATTCGTTTTAAATTTTCGTTTTCTTTTCATATATTAAAGTTAATTTAGATATTTTGCAATAATAATATCAACGAGTTAAACAAATTTGCAATTTTAACACCAACAGTTCTAATTAGTATAGCTGAAGACGCTAATGTTGTTGTTTTAGATTCTCTACCCACGGATGGGCGGAGCGGGTCATGGAGGACCCATAGGTCGGTCGCCAGCCAGCACAGGTCCCAACCCCCCATTGTGGTGACCAGCCACAGCAGTAACCTCCCCAGTAAACAGCTTACTCTCTCGTGCTTAGACCAGGCGCGATCCCTCGACCTCGTGAATGCGAGGCATATTAGTGTCATAGACCATAAAACAAGCAAAGATTAATTTATAAATTGAAAAAAAAGTCGAAAATTTTTTATCATTCTCTCCTACTTTGCTCTCATGAAATAAAAATATGTTGATATAGAAAAAAAAAAGCTTTATTTTTGAGTTATTCGAAATTTAAAACGAAGCCACACAGTGCCACGCATTCAAAGAGCTTTCTGCACAGAAAAAAAGAAGAAGAAGAATGCACGCAAACATGTGAGAGAAAAGGCACTTGAATGCTACAAGACTTGGCACTCTGGGTGCCATTTTACCCAGCTCTTTACTTATTCACCTCACTTTTCTTTGGCACTGTAAAAGAATATCTATAAAGGTTGTTCTGGGCCCTTTTTCCAACAAGTAATTCTCAGTGTTGGTACCGCGGACGACTATTCGTCAATATGCATTTAAAGTAATAAAAATTCTACAGTATTTACTAAAAGGTGCAAGATATAAAAATCCTCCTGCTGTCGGGATTCGAACATGAGTCCTATAAAACAGAAATCCACAACTTAAGTACTGAGCAGTGTACTCTTGTTCTACAGGTCCCAGGTACGAATTCTGAGAGGAGGAGGTAGAGAATTTGGAAACATTCAAAAAATGCGAATTTGCATTACATTGTTCTGTCAGTGATAGTAGTAGTAGTAGTAGTAGTAGTAGTAGTAGTAGTAGTAGTAGTAGTAGCTGCAGCAGTAGCAGTAGTAGTAGTAGTATTAGTACATACATATACCTTGGCTGTTTCCCCCTATAATTGGGGGGTAGCCGACATCAAGAAAGGAAAACAAATAGGGGGATTACTTTGCTCTATGGGCACGTTCAGATGGCACTGCTGGAGTGCCACAGCCCATCCTCCCGGCTCTTCCACAACCTGTGTCGCTTCACAACTGCCAGCTCCTCCTACTGCCCCTACCACAGGGCTATCTCTTGTAAGATGCAGCCCTGTGGTAACAGCAGATGCCCATCAGAGCCGCGTCACAATCGCTCGCCACTCATTCCTATTCCTAGCACGCTCGCTTGCTTCCCTCACATCCATCCTCCTATCATTCAGGGCTCTCCTTACTCCATCCATCCATCCAAACCTAGGCCTCCCTCTAGCATTTCTCCCATCAACTCTCGCATTCATCACCTTTTTCAGCAGCCTTTCATCATCCATCCTTTCCACATGGCCAAACCATCTCAGAACATTCATATCTACTCTGGCTGCAATTTCTCTCCTCACACCCGTTCTTGCTCTCACCACTTCATTCCTAACCCTATCCAATCGAGATACACCAATCATACTCCTCAGGCATTTCATCTCAAACACATATAGTTTCCGTCTCTCACTTACTTTCATACCCCATAACTCTGATCCATACATCACAGTTGGCACAACCACTTTCTCATACAAAACTTTCTTAACATTCATTTCCAACCCTCTATTCTTCATCACTCCTTTCAATGCACCCAACACTTTACATCCTTCATTCACTCTGTGACACACATCAGCTTCCACTCCACCATTTGCAGCTATAACCGAGCCTAAATACTTAAACTGGTTAAGTATTAGTAGTGATAATAGTGATAGTGATAATATTGATAGTGATAATATTGATAGTGATAATAGTGATAGTGAGAATAATAATAATAATAATAATAATAATAATGATAATAATAATAATAATAATAATAATAATAATAATAATAATAATAGTAATTCTTCGTCTACATCTTTTCCCACTTTAATGTGGGGTCGATGTTTCTGGCCAGTATTCTCCATCTGTTTCTGTCCCATAACTCATCACCCAACAAACCTTTAGACCTCAGGTCATCATTGATGCAATCCATCCACCTACGCTTTGGTCTCCCCCTCCTTCTCCTACCCTGAATATCCATTTCCATCACTCTCCTCCCAACATACTGTTCATCCCTCCTAACGACATGACCATACCATCTTAGTCTACTTTCTTGTATCTTATCTGATATTTCTCTAACTTTTGAGGTGCCTCTAATTACCTCGTTTCTGATCTTATCGCTTCTTGTCACCCCACACATCCATCTCAACATCCTCATCTCTGCCACATCCAGTTTTTTTTCTTGTGTCTTCTTTATTGCCCATGTCTCTGCTCCATGCATCATCGCAGGTCTCACAACTGTCTTGTGCACTTTACCCCTCAACTTAATCCCTATTCTCCTGTCGCACAGCACCCCAGACACTTTCTTCCAGTTCTTCCATCCCGCTTGTATTCTGTGGGTTATTTCTGACTCTAGATCACCATCCTCTGCTACTGTTGATCCCAAATACTTGAACTTTTCAACTCTTTTCAACACCTCCCCCTCCAAATTAACCTCCCCTCCTCATCATCTCTCAACCTCATGTACTCTGCCTTCTTCCTGCTGATTTTCAGTCCTCTATCCTCCATCACTCCTCTCCACTCCTCAAGCTTCTCCTCCACTACCTCTCGTCTGTAGCTACACAGTACAATATCATCTGCAAAGAGCATACACCATGGAGACTAATCTCTAATACCCTGGGTCACTACATCCAAGACCAGATCAAATAGATATGGACTCAAAGCAGACCCTTGATGCAGACCAACATTTACTGAAAGACTTTTCGTCAAGCCCACACTGCTCTTAACATTTGCCTCTGCCCTCTCATAGTAGTAGTAGTAGTTTATTGACAAATAAGACTTACATTTTTTTTTACAATACAATGAATTACAAAGACAATAAAAATAAATAATCAAAACCATGAAGAAACATCGACCTCACATAAAAGTGGGAAAATATATAAACGAAGAAGAAGAATCAAAAACATGAAAATACCAAAAATATCATCACTTATTTGTCCATTAAGAAAAAACATTACAATATATTCAACTTAATACGAGTTACTTCATACACCATTATTTAATATTACATTCAACATCCTGAAATTAATTTCAAAACCTCATTAACATAT
>JAXCGZ010017612.1:50000-51162 GCA_037179515.1 Halocaridina rubra | reverse complement strand
CGTATATATACCTGTATTATATACCTATTTTTGTACATTTTAAAATTTATAGTTAAAAGATATTTCCTAACTATTTATGTAGTTATTGTGTCGGGGACCTCGAATTTGCATTTGTTGGGGCCTCCAGCCTTAATTCTCCAGCTCTAATCTGTCTTTGCCCACCATCTTTCGAATGGATATTAGTAAAGACACATAAGATGGCAAACAGAATAGCTGTCCTGCCTTTATCTTTGAATTTTAATGCTAAGATTTTTAGACTTTAATTAATCTTAGACCCTCTAGAAATGATTGAAGTTTATCGGTTGTATTGAGAGTTTGCCAAATTTAGTTTCTACAAATATCTCAATCCCATATTATGAAAATTTTGGAAGTACAGTATATCAGTATTTAGAATTTTAAAAAATTAAGTTTCTTGAAGTATTTCTACCCTGTATTCCAACACTTGAACATTGATAAACATCTTACTTATTTTCTACTTCTGACAATATGTCTTGATGAATTGTTTTATCATATTTTCAAAGAATTCCTAGTCGAAATTATGTTGGGACATTTTTAGAATTGAAGAAACTTTTTCTCATATGATGTATTTATTGTATTTTTTATATCCTGTATATCGTAAGTTATTGAGCAAACACCGAGGTCAGAGATCTTAGAAGAAAAATATATACAAGAATTGCTTACTTTTGAATACAGAAAAAAACTTTTATAAGAATACTGTATTTTTTTTTTGATACGACTATTCAAACATAACCAAACTTACCATAAGCTAACATTTTATAATAAAAATCACGCTGGTTATTGGAAACTGACAAATACAGTATTACTTATTTGCCCCTCATCATATTGTGGCAATATGATCATTTCATAATATTATATTACTTTTGTCAGTTCTATTAATGCCTTTGGTGTTTAAAAAATCCAAACTATTATTGGTAACCAAAAACTAAAATACATTTATAGTCCTTAACTACTATGTGGCCGAAAAAGAATTTGCAAAAGGATCTTTTCGGAGATGTAATTTATTTTTGTTTACAAAGCTAATATATATTTATTCTTTTTTTATTTTATCACAAAAATAAGAAGTGATCATGTCTTTAGCCTGATTACTTAAACGGTGTAAACCTAGGATACCATATTGTTAGTTAGCTAGGCACACACAAAT
>JAXCGZ010017612.1:12500-47500 GCA_037179515.1 Halocaridina rubra | reverse complement strand
AAACTGTGTTAATGAACAATTTTTTGTTTAGTGAGTAGCTGTTCCCTTATAGACAATGACTATAATGATAAGATAATAATTATGTTGCATGTTTTCAGTAATTTTTTAATTTACCCTTTTTGTGAAATATCTTTAGATTTTAGATATATTATTTTTGTTATTGAGCACAGTACTTGCTTAGAAATGAACACAATTCATTAGAAATATATGTACATATTCCCCATATACTTAAATTTTCAAAATTTGATAGAATTTTCGTTTAATTTATATTTATATAATGTTTTGTCTACATTTCATTAAATTCACAAGTTCATCTTATATTAATCATCTATATCAGTCACTTTTTAGGGTTATTGACGTTTTAATTTTAATTTTACTTTGTAGTTAGTTCTTTAATTAATCCCATTTTCTCTCACGTTAGATGTTCCATCTACACCGGACGACACCGCTATCATCATGTACACCTCTGGCTCCACTGGGACTCCTAAAGGTGTCATAATGTCTCACCATAACCTCGTTAATGCAATTTTGGGGTATGCTGTTGGATTTGAAGCCATGGAGAGCGATGTCTACTTGGCGTATCTGCCTCTCGCTCATGTTTTAGAGTTGATGGCAGGTAAAAACTTGTAATTTTGATCAGTCTTTTACGTTAGCTTTTTTATGGTACACAATGTTTCATTTGATGTATTTTTGCATAATAATGTGTGTGTTCCTAAATAATTTCTTTTTAATATTAGTTTTCCTTTTGCTTATAACTTGAACTCAGTAGCTCTCTGTATACTGTGTTCTTATATTTGATTATTATATTTGTCATATACAGAGGCAATGATGATTATGTTCGGCATCCCGATGGGATATTCCACACCTCTAACGATGACAGATCGTTCAAGTAAAATTAAGAGAGGGTGTCAAGGAGACTGTTCTGTACTCCAGCCCACGATGATGGCCGCTGTACCTGTAAGTCATAGAATAAGTGTAACAGAGCTGATTTGATGTCTTGGCATTTAATTGGGGAGTTGGTGGTTTCCTATGGGCTACCTACTTATTCAACTATTAAGTGTAGATAACTGGGTCCATGTGATATGGGAGAGAGCTTGGGGCCTGGCTATATGGTAGGTATATAGTTGGGCTAAGCTATCAGTGATCCCCTTGCTGCTGCCCGTTATTAGAGACCTTTAACCTTTAAACATAGTAAGAATTTGGTGCAGTGGTTAAGAGCTCTGAACTTGGGAAGCGACAAAGCATTTTATGAGCTCACTACGGGTTTTAGGAAGGGCATCCAGCATTAATTCTGCAGCTTTAGTCTGTCTGTGTCGTGTCCACCCCCATTCAAATGGGGATTAAAAGTGACTCGTAAAAAGGCAAACAACAGCTATGTTGAGGTAACTGTACAGTGCTCTGCTTGTTTATATTAGGGTGGCAAAACTGTGTACAAATTTTCGAAGATGGTTCAAGAATTATTCAGTTTCATTTTGCATGAAGTGATACAATTACTGTTATTTTCCTGAGAAAGCAGTAACTTCAGTAATGTTAGCAAAGATTGTAATTTTTTTCAGGTTTCCACAAGTTTTTTGAGTACTTCCTGAAAATCCTAAATTATTATTAGATTTTTTTTTTGTATTGACTATAACTCACACTTCGTCGTATTGTGCATTTACACATTTTAAATTGAGACAGAAAAGGACGATATGTAAAATGGCTAATTAACCTCCTTGACGGCAAGTTTTCAGAAAACTATGAAATTTTATGTGAATTAAGAGAGAAAAAATCAAAAGGAGTAATTTGAGATTATTTCTCCTATTGTTGTAGATTTACTCATGTCTGCCTTAGGCTGGCTCAAAGAGAGCCTAAAAGGATGAGCATACTAATTGAAAGTGTATTTTTATGTATTAACTTTTTGACAAGATATATCCTCCTTGCCAAAAAATGTCAGATAGGTAATAACGAGATGTTTTGTAATTACTGGGGTAGAGAGAGCGAGAGTGAGTATGGTATGTCTCTGAAATCGTAACATCTTTTGGTGTTGTAACTCATTGCATCACTTTAGATATTAAGTTTGTTTTTGAGACAAAGAATTATTAAAATTACTGTTACTTTTTGTATTTTTTTCAGCTTATTCTAGATCGCATCTACAAAGGCATTTTGGAGAAAGTTGCTTCTCAGGGACCCTGGTTAACAAAACTCTTTGATTATGGTTTGCAGTACAAACTTAACTGGATTCACAGAGGCTGGGACACACCCATTTGTAATTGGTAAGTATATCTCATCTTTTCCAATATGTTTCCAATTTAAGCAATATATTACATGCTTAGAATATCATGAGCTGTATAAAATATGCATTTTGATATTGAAGAAGCATTTATTTTTAAACAGGGTAGTATTCAGAAAAATCCGTGCACTGTTAGGTGGAAGATTGCGGATTATGGCTGTTGGTGGAGCTCCTCTCTCTCCCGAAACTCATGACTTCATTAGAGCTAGTCTGGGCATACCTGTCTTACAGGTAGGTTATCTGTGTGCTTTCTGACTTTATGCATGTTGGTCCATACCTCAGTGGTATCTCCTTTTATTGACATAATCTTGATAAATGTTAATTGAATATATAATGAAAATTATTTATTGATAAATGTTAATATAATATACAGTATATTGAAAATTAGTCATTGATAAATGTTAATTGAGTATATACTGAAAATTATATATTAATGAATAAATATAAATATCGATAATACTGTACTGATAAACAATAATGTATCGAGATAATTATATATATATATATATATATATATATATATATATATATATATATATATATATATATATATATATATATATATATATATATATATATATATATATTATATATATATTTTTTTTTTTATCATTATTTTTTTTAAGCTATTGGTGGTTAGTTTCTGTAAAGTTAGCATAAATCTTTCCACCTCCAGGGTTACGGACTCACAGAAACATGTGCTTGCGCTACACTCATGGACGAACATGACATGTCTGTTGGACGCGTGGGCAACCCATCTCCCTCCTGTGATATCAAACTTATCAACTGGGAGGAAGGAAACTATCGTATTACTGATAAACCCAGACCACGTGGTGAAATAATAATAGGTAGGCTGTACTTTAGTTTGTATGTCCTCTTACAACGTAAGTACAGCAATCTCGCTGATATATTTGCCCTTTTTATGTCACTGTTAAACCCCGTTCAAATGAGGGTTGGCATAGACAGGTTGGTGTTTGGGAATTAAGGTGGATCTCCATCCTAGCACCCTGCTGTGGGCTTGAATACGAGTTTGTCACTTTTTCTTGTGAGTACTTTAATCACTGCTGTACTTTGTATTTACTTACTTACTCATTTTGTACATTCGTATATGTATAGTGGCTGCAATCCCCTTTGTAAAGTGACTTGAGTTAAAGCACAGTCATAAGCCAAAATCTCATGTACCTTTATCACTCCTTTTAGCTCCTTGGAGATAAAAGGTTTGCCACAATGCTCCCCACCACCATGTTTAAGTCACTCACAGTAAACAGGCAAGGATCTTCTACTCTGTTTGAACCCACATGATGGTTATCTAAGTAAGAACGGTACATAATAAACACTATGACAGTGTCATATACTTCTTTATCCTTCCACCTCAGAATATAGGGAATGCTTTTTAAGCTAGGCATACTTATGTAACCTCTGCCAACTCAACAATAACATTTAAATTCAGCAGGTCTGTCGCTTTTATTATTGTTTTGTCATAATTTAATGTCTAATTTCAATTTCTTAAGGACACTATTCAAGTGCAGAGTATTATTTCCTTTTTGTGGATGCCAAGGTAGCTGAGCGGTTAGAGTACTTGACTTGGGAGTTGGCATACCTGTGATCAAGCCTACTTTGGTGCAGTAGGAAAGGCATCCAGCCATATTTCTCCATCCACACTCTGTCTGTGTCTACCCCCATAATGGGGACTAATAGTGACACATAAAATGGAAGTTATTATTCCTTCTTTGGAGGCACATATTCCTTAGACTTCTGGGGATATAGTGAAGGTTTCCTGTTTCAATTCTCCTAAGAATGTTATGTTATTTCCTTTTCAAGGTGGAGAAAATATTGCTGTTGGATATTACAAAAATCCAAAGAAGACCGAGGAAGACTTTTTTGAGATGGATGGCCGGCGATGGTTCTGCACAGGGGATATTGGACTGATTGAAGAAGATGGATCCTTGAGCATTATTGGTGAGACTCTTTATATCCTTGATTAGATGAAGCACACCCTGTTTTTATGATTGTTCCTTGATTAGGTGAAGCAACCCAGTCTCCTAATTCAGGGGATATAGAAACTGACTCTCATCCAAAAAATCCTAAGTAGGACTCCTTGTTTTGCTTGTAAAGCTTCTCCTCACTTGAGTTATTAAAGGCTCACCAAGTACACAGTGTCTTGGGTTACTGGTGGAACAGGATTGTCACTGGTTAGAACTCTGATTTGAGGTAAAACTTCCCATGCTTAAAAAATACAAGTAGAACATATCCCCTGGGTATATGGGCATCATGATATTAGTGAGATTGTCCTCTTGTTTTGAATTTTAAAGGAACTACCATTTATCTCCCCTTGATTTACTGTATTCCATAGTTTAGTATTGAAGGCCTTCATATTTACAAGGTCCTTTTGTTGGAAAACAGAAGGTGAAGATTGGCAGGGTTAAATGAAGTTCTGGTGCCTCTCCTTCTTTGTTCAGTTGTGACCGCCCAGCTAGTTTCTGCAGGATGTGGTTTGTGCTGAAAAAACATTTTATTAATAATTTCTTGTAACAATGTTTCCTCATATAGAATATAATATATTGTTTAACAGACCGCAAGAAAGACTTGGTCAAGTTACAGTTTGGAGAATACGTATCTCTTGGGAAAGTTGAGGCAGAGCTGAAAGTCAGTCCACTGGTTGATCACATGTGTGTATACGGAGAAAGTTCCAGTAATTACATTGTAGCGATTGTGAGCCCTGAACAGAAAAAATTAGAGGAACTGGCAAAATCGATCGGCAAGAGTGACGTGCGTCGCGAGAGGCTTTGCATGGACGATGATGTTAAAAATGCCATACATAAAGAGCTGCTGGAGGTTGCGAAGAGAGGTAAGGATGATATAATATCTGTTGTTTTCTTTAAAGATTTGAAAGTATGGTAATGATATTTATGTTTTCCCATGATTAGAATTTCATGAGCATACATATTTAAATCTTATTTTATATTTAAGATTTTGTCTTTAGCTTTCACTGTCTAGTGTAGTTACCATTTAGAATAAGAAGGTAAGTGGTAGAGTTCATTGCTTTCCTGTAGGTCTAACATATTAGTCACCTATTGCCTGGAGATCAATGAGTACACGTAATTGGAGAGGGTGCTGGGCCCTGGCTATGTGGTAGGTATATAGCTGGGCTTTGTGCAATTTGTCCCTTGCCTCTGCCATTCATCAGAGACCTTTAAACTCTTAACTTTCAATTAATTATTATGTTTTGATTTCCACAGCTAAGTTGGAGAAGTTTGAAATGCCTGCGGCTGTTTATCTGACACCTGATATATGGACCCCTGACACTGGGCTAGTGACGGCAGCATTCAAACTCAAACGGAAATGCATTCAGAACAAGTACCAGGATGAGATTAGCCGAATGTATGGATAAAGGAGATGGGATAGACAATTCGTTTTAGACAACTGTAGAAAAACCTATACGCTATGCTTATTACAGCGCTGTATACGACTGTGTTGAACTATATGTCAGTGGTTGTCACATCGTTTGTTGTACGACTGTGTTGTGTCGGTAGACTTCTGAGTTAATATTTTCACGTATAATTACACTTACTAATTGTAATGTTTTATTTATTTATTTTTTTATGCCTGACAGTGCCATCTGCACATCTAGCAGGGTGGCCACAGGTAGATCGAAAAACAATCGGAAAAGAAATGAAGTTATTAGCCTTTCACATCGCCCTATTTATTTTCATTCGCTTGCACTTAAATATCTGGCTTGCTGTAAATAATGAACAAAGCAAAACCATTGTATCATGATATTCCATATATTGGCCCCCGGTGCTTGCCTTACTCCAGTATATTGAAAATATGGCATAGCTCCCTAATATGGATATACTGCATTGGTACACCTCTTGTCAACTCATTGGATATCATGCATGTCTACTTTTATTAAAGAACCTACTATGATTGTTATTAATTTGGCCACTATGATGACTCTGGTGGAAGGAGACAAAATGTTTAGCTGAAAATTAGTATTATAAATATAAAATCAGAAATCATTGTATGAGACTTTGGTATACTTTTTTATGAGAGTAGACAGGTTGAACCTGGGGAATTAGAGCTGGATAGCCTTCCTGATGCCCCATGGCGAGCTTGAACTTAGGTTGTCACTTCCAGAGTTGAGTGCTGTAGCTACTTTGCTACTGTGGTCCCTGTACATTTATAAGTGAATAGAAAACCCAAGTCCCCTGGCATTAGTAACTGTACACATACAGAGGCATTTTATTTATACTTGACTAATCTTATCGCATTTAATTCTGTATAGAAATTTCTTTTGCATGTAATTTTGCTTTTAATTTATTCAAGATAGGAGTTGCAGCAACCTACAAGTGATCGTCATTAACAAAATGCACCTTTCTAAATTGGTTGCTTCAGTACCATTTAACTGTCCTCGTATTGTGTATAGGATGAAGATGGTATTTTGTACATACTCTTTGCAAAATGTCAATTGATGTATGATTTCTAGAAAAATATGAAGAATAATTTATTCTAACAAGTGTTTCTGTCAGTGGGGGTAGCTTAAGAGTAAGAAATGTGTTTTAAGATTTTGAAAGGTGTTTCAATTGTACTGTATTTCATATTTTGATTTATTAGGAATACCTGCCGTGTATATATATATATATATATATATATATATATATATATATATATATATATATATATATAAAATATATATAATATATATATATATATATATATATATATATATATATATATATATATATATATATATATGAATCATTTTTTACCCCGACCGGGACTCGAACCTAGGACTTATGATTACTAAGTCAAGGCGCTACCACTACACCACAGAAGGTAAAAGGAACCCAACCTTATAGCTTATATCTGCTATACATTCCTATGTATAGCAGATATAAGCTATAAGGTTGGGTTCCTTTTAACCTTCTGTGGTGTAGTGGTAGCGCCTTGACTTAGTAATCATAAGTCCTAGGTTCGAGTCCGGTCGGGGTAAAAAAAAATGATTCATGTTTTCACATATGTAATGTGCTATTTGGTTATATATATATATATATATATATATATATATATATATATATATATATATATATATATATATATATATATATATATAAAGAAACTAACAGAAAGCTTAATAATCATCTAAGCAGTTACATATGAGCATTCAGTAAAGCCTTTGATATAGGCTTGTTCATATCTTGCAATTTCATTTGTTTGCAACATACACCATTTAATATTTCTGGTGATATATCTCAAGGAATACAGGAACACATCTTGATAGCTTGTATTCTGGTGCAGTTTCACCTCAGATGAATAGCACCATATGTACTTTGGCCATGCCTTTATCACAGCCTTTCGTTCTTGGAGAAAATAGTAGACGTTACTGTCTCGTAAGGTGGTAGACTCATATGACAACTTGGCTAACTGTAGGAGAGGTGTCTTTTATGTCCAGATGTAGTAACCTCCATGCTGGTCGTAGTCACGTTTAGACTTCCGATTTGCTATTTTTCATCATATATATTTTGTAGATGTAATTTGTTTTTTATTTTGGACATCTGGATAACAAAATATGTGTTTTCTTCATGTCAGTATGAAGTGAGTGTTTCATACTGTACTGTTTATTATACGCCAATTATATACCACATATGGCCTGTATGTGTAATGTGGCTATATATTACATAATATATTGATGGAATATTTTGACTGTATCATATTATGAATATGATCTTAAAGAAGTGAAGCAATTTGTGCCTTTGTCTATACTGTGTGTTGCTTTTATTAGCACGAGAATTATATATAAACAAATCGTATTCAGGGTTATAGCATGTGTCTTTTTCATCATAGGCTTTTATTTCAATTGACTGCCATGAACATTTTAAATAGCCGTCATATCAAGTGAAGAATGTTATATATTCCCAAAGAAGGTATATACATATATGCAAGTTATATACAATGGCTGCAATCTCCTTGTAACTGTAGTGACCGATTCAAAGCACGCATATTCTTCAGAAGCTAATATACCTCGATCACTCCCAAAGTTGATAGCATTAATATTCGCTAAATTTTAGATGCATCTGTACAAATTTATGGTAATAATATTGAAAAAGACCCATGCATTAAAATGTGAAGAATGTGTTGTACTGCCTATTTTAAATTTTTTTTGGAGTGTTTTCTGTACTAAGCAAGGTAATAATTTATTTTCTAAAATAATTTTTACTTTTGTATGGTCTTTCTGCAAAAGAATTTTTTTTATATATAAAAGAGAAATTCTCCCAGAGATTAAAAGGTATGGATTAGGAATTTAGTTTTGATTTATGTAAAAAAATCTGAAATATCAAGAAAAGGAGTATTTTTTGCATAACATAACCAGTAAAATTGTATGAGAAGATGGTTTTTACTGCAATTTTATTACGTCAGCCTTACAGTTCAAAAATTGCAGTTTGTTAGTATAAGATACATTTACTCTCATATATTAAGCTCAGGCTAACTGTATACTGTATAAATTTCAGGTCCATATTTATACTTAAAGGGTTTAGCAAATAGCACGTTTATAAAGTATTAAATTACATATTTATCACATTTAATGCTAATTTTTCAGTGCGTTTCATATATAAGTGCTTTTCATGTTAATATATGAAAGCTGTATTTGCATATAAAATTAGTTGTAAAAATATCTGCATTTGTGTCAGGGTGGAATTTTTACATATTTCTTTTACTATATTGTAGATAGTATATTCTTTTATTTTTGTTGACCTCTTCACTGGCAAGTTTAAAAAAATATATATATATATATTAAAAAAAAAAGTGCAATTCCAGATGACTTAAGTTGGAAAATATCGAGAGAGGTTCTTTTTGATGCATCTCGCCTATTACTGAGATGTCATAAGTGGGATTGGCGGACGGTACTATTAATCCAAAATACCCGTCTCTGCCTTAGAAAGACTCAGAGAGCCAGAATGGATGAAAATAATAACTGTGACTATTTAGTCTTTGCCGAAAAATGTCAGACATACAAAAACTAGATATTTTGTCCTTGCCGAGGAAGAGGTTAATATAGTGTAAAATATTGAAAGTACTGTAATTTATTTTTACTGAATTGCCATTTTTTTTATTTTCTTGCAAGGAAACAAATAAATTTTATATAATATATAAGAAATGTAAATATTTCCAGATAATGACAACTTGTTTTTGTAATGATTTGCTTTTTGCTTGTATTTGGTAGTTTTTTAACTTATTTTTCTAGGACAAGTTTATCAGATGCCAGAAGATGGCAGTCTTTGTTTGCTTAATATTTCTTGATATTCCAGATGATCTACAAATGAATACGTCAGTGCAGAACAGGCACAGATGAAGACATTTATTAGAAATTGGTGGATATGATAACAAACATCAATTGCAAATTGTTCCATATGAGAATATAATTTCAGAATTGGTACAAATGAAGACGTCCATTCAGATTTGGTACAGTTAAAGACATCAAGTCTGCATTAGTGCAATAGAAGACGTCTATTTAGAATTCTTACAAATTGAGACCTATTCAGAATTGGTAGAATTCAAATAATCCGTTCAGAATTTGTACAGATGAAAACATCAATTTGGAATTTGTACAATCCAAATCATCACTTCATAATTATTACAAAGGAAGACTTCAATTTAGAATTGGTACAAATGAGGACATAAATTCAGGATTGGTATAAATGAAGACATCATTTCAGCACTGGTACAAATGAAGACGTCAATTCAGAATTGGTACAATGGAAGTCGTCAATTGAAAATTAAGTTTTGCCCTTACCGACGAGACTAAATTCTCTTGAGTTAATTGGACATGCTGAGCCAAGACTACTACCAAAGAAGGACTGTCACTTCTCTCATATTAAGTTAGGATGTTTGGTTTGACCAATTATCAGTTGGCATGGCATCATGCTGGGACCAGTTTATCTTCAAATAGCCAAAGTTCTTTTGTGTTTTATGGTTGCAAACTATGCTTTATAAGAATATGTGTTACCAACGTATTGCCTGGCAAAGATGGTTTGAGCTTATGGGCAAGATTAAGCCATTATTTGGCAATATTTAGTTATTAGTTGACAAGGTTTAGTAAGAATTGGCTGTTAATTGATGAGGTTCAGCCACGAATTAGCAAGATTTTAAGAAGCTTTTGCTATTAACTGGCAAGATTCAGCTACCACTTGGGAAGAATGAGCTATTATTTGCAAAATTTAGCTACTAGTTTGAAAGATTTAACTACTTGTTGTCATTTTTGTCAGGCGTTTTTATGTGTTGTAAAACCTATTTTTTTTTTTTCTAGTTTTACCGCTGGGTATTAGGTGATATATTTATGTAGTTAGAACTTGTGTTCGATTGTAATTATCTATGCCTGAAGAGATTGGCTGATTATTGTTAGTAATATAGGAAGGGACCAGTATGCTCTTAGTTATTACAGACATGCATACATAAGCAATGACTGCAGTCTCCCCCATGTAAGGGAGGTTGCAGAGTCAAAGCACACCCATTCTCCAGAATCTAATATACCATGATCACTCCTCATAGCTCCTTGGGGATAAAGGGCTACCATATATCCCTCCCACCACCCTGTTTGGGTCATGCACAGGGTAAGAGGGCAAGGATTTTCTGCCATGTATGCTTATAGCTGCAGCTGGCTTATCCTCACCGCTTCATCTCATGGCAACTCCTCCACACCCACCCATCCCAGCAAACTGTGCTGAGAATGATCCTCAGGAAGTATTGGAGTATTGGTTAGTAGTTTTTTATTTCTCTTATTGGTGTCATTGTGGAATACTTGCAATCCTTGCTTTTTATTTGTAGTCTTGATAAATTGTTTTTCTGTAAGAAAATATAGGGACATGTAATGTATTTGTCATTAGAGTCACTGAACAAAAATTTTGATATGACTGTATTACTTCACTGCTTGGGACACAAAACACATTTATATCCTTAATATACACCTTAGAAGAGTAATTTTTGTGCAGATCATATATGTTCTGGCAATAATTTTATGTATAGAGGAGACGTCTTTCTTGAATATTGCAAGAATATCTGGATGTATTTTGAAACATATTGTATATCTTTTTTTTCCAGATAATTTATATCTTTGTAGTACAGTTTTTGTTTTGTTTGTTTTTTATAAATCGAAGAAATATGATGGAATTCTTTTGAAACTATTGTACTTTTTGTTCACATACTTTAAGTTCATCTGTTAAGCTTTGTATTTGTAACATACATATTTTTTGAACGTAGAGAAAGAGAATTTTGCTAAAATGAAACAAAAAGAGATTCAAATATAGTTTGTTAAGGTACATGATATATTAGATTTTTTATCACATACCTTTAATGAGTAGATGAATTCTTTTAACTCATCTTCTATTACTTATGCCTTCTCACAGCATATGGGGTCATTTTCATGAATAAGACTAACATATATCAAAGCTATTGTGTATTTTAAGACTTCCTCCGAGAACTATACTTTTGGTAAGCTCTCTGAAGTTTGGGAGTTGCATGAAGTCTTTGTAAACCGGTTCATAGAACCATCTCTCGGCACCAAAGTTTGTATATAGTGTAGTGAAAGTTGTGATATGGTATTTTTGTCATTTTGTAGTATAACTTGTTACCAAGGTGAAAAATAAATTTGGAATTGAATGCATATACTTTTACTTGAATAAAAGTTATACTTGGGTTACCTTAATGCAGGTTGCAGTCAGGTGCTATCACACCATAACCACGATCTTTATAATATATGGACTTTAGTTATATTTATAACCTGGGTACCTAACGTTCAGGATTTCAAGTTCTCTCTATTTTGATATTCATGATAGTGCTTTTACGTATCAGTGATTTTGCTCTATTTTTTTTTAGGCATCTATGCTTTGAGCTTCCATTCCATTGTCTGCATCCACCCCCACTTAAATGGCAATTAATAGTGATACATAAGATGACAAGCGACATTACTTGCAACATCATTTTAAGATAACATTCCTCTGTAGCTCTCAAATGCAGATTAAGCATTTATTCTTACTTGTTTTTTAGTGTGTAACATGGAGGATTTTACTTTTTTTGGGTCATTGCTTATGGAGGTATTCTGAATTTTGTATTCCATCATATGCCGTACCGTTTTATTTTTCATTGTTAATCCTAATTCGAATGAGGGTGACAAAGACATAATGGAGCTGGGGAATTAAGGTTAGATGACCTGAACACTACAGTGGGCTTAATTTAGGTTTGCCGCTTCCCGACGTGCTCGCCCTACCACTGTGCTACCACGTCCACAGTGTGAAAAATATTCATGTACTGTATATTGTTCTTTGGAGGCAAACTCCCATATAAGGTCTGATGAGATCCAGTGGTACTTAATTATGATATTCAAGCAATAAATAGTCTCGGCAACTTATTTTCTGGGACGTTACTCATTGATATTTTTTTTGCACCGTTTTGTGTAAAAATTAGCCCCCTTTCGAAGGGATGGACACAGACATGTCAGAGCCGGAGGATAAAGGCTGGATACTCTTCCCAATACCCTGGTGTGCAATTGTACCCACATCAGTCTGATTTATCACTTTCCTGATTCCCGGACTTTACCACTGAACTACCGTGGCTCCCACTGTTATTACTGTATATGTATACACAAAAGCGAAGGAGGTATGGCTATTCAGTGGTTAGAATGCTCGAGTCGGGAAGTGACAAACCCGTATTTGAGACAACCTTGAGGTTCTAGGAAGGGCATCAAGCCGTAATTCCTCTGCTCCACTTTGTCTGTGCCCATCCCTATTCAGATAATGATTAATGGTTACAAATAAAACAACAAGCAGACTCAATAGCTGAGAGGGAATAACAACATCATGAATTGTAAATATTTTTTTTTTTTTTATTGACTACTGCTGTATAAGATGGTAAGTCAGAAATTATTGTTTTATAACTAATTAATCATTGATTATATATATATATATATATATATATATATATATATATATATATATATATATATATATATATATATATATATATATATATATATATATATATATATATATATATATATATATATATATATATATATATATATATATATAAAGGAACAATAAGGGGATTACTCTGCTCTATGGGCAATGACGAGGGAGCTAGCGACTGTTCAGATGGCACTGCTGGAGTGCCACAGCCCATCCTCCCGGCTCTGCCACAACCCTACTGCCCCTATCACAGGGCTACCTCTGTAAGATGCAGCCCCGTGGTAACAGCAGATGCCCATCAGAGCTGCGTCACAATTGCTAGCCAGTCATTCCTATTCCTAGCATGCTCACTTGCTTCCCTCCTCCTCCTCCATCATTCAGGGCTCTCCTTACTCCATCCATCCACTCAAACCTAGGCCTCTCTCTAGCATTTCTCCCATCAACTCTCACATTCATCACCTTTTTCAGCAGTCTTTCATCATCCATCCTCTCCACATGGTCAAACCATCTCAGAACATTCATATCTACTATGGCTGTCAAGTCTCTCCTCACACCCGTTCTTGCTGTCACCACTTAATTCCTAACCCTAGCCGATCGAGATACACCAATCATACTCCTCAAGCATTTTATCTCAAACACATTTAGTTTCCGTCTCTCAGTTACTTTCGAATCCCCATAACTCTGATCCATACATCACAGTTGGCACAACCACTTTCTCATACAAAACTTTCTTAACATTCATTTCCAACCCTCTACATCACTCTTTTCAACGCACCCAACAATTTACATCCTTCATTCACTCTGTGACCCAGATCTGCTTCCACTGAAAAAAAAAAAAAATAATGTTTTCACATATGTAATGTGCTTGCCTTGTTATATATATATATATATATATATATATATATATATATATATATATATATATATATATATATATATATATATATATATATGTATATATATATATATATATATATATGTATATATATATATATATATATATATATATATATATATATATATATATATATATATATATATATATATATATATATATATATATATAGAGAGAGAGAGAGAGAGAGAGAGAGAGAGAGAGAGAGAGAGTCCTACACATAATGCACATAGATAAAAGGAAAATGGCCAAGTAGAGTAACAAAAAGAATTCGCTCTATTTACACTGATGTGTGTCGGCTGCTCTGCGCTTTCGAAGTTATGGTGACAGAAAGTATATATTCTTCTTAATTACTTCATTATTTAGCTATATAAGATATCTCATATATTTTATATAGTTTTAAAAGTATTTTAATAATATATATTCATATTTTATGCCTTTTACATTGCTATCCTAGAATTAAAGTATGGGTAATTATGTACCGGTAGACATGGTATGGGTAACCTAAATACCGGTTCTAGTTAATCAAGTTAACGAGGTTCTAGTGAATTGTATCGTAACCTAGATGTATGTAAATACATCTAGAAAGAAGAGTTAGGTTTCTAGTATCAGAGACTTCGTAGAGACATTTTATTTAATTTAAAATATCAATTTACAGGTAACGGTACCATAATTCTACCCCCTGACGTAAAATAAAGCTCATATTATCTATTTTTCTATTTTTTGTAAGTATACATATGAGGGTAGTGACTTAAAATACGAACATGTACAATAAAGGTGAAGCTAGCTTCTATTCCCCAGCTCCAGGCTGTCTTTGACCACCCCCATTCGTATGGGAATGCATATCGAATAAAAAATGGCTAAAGTCAGCATAATTTGAGCGTGCCAAACAGGAAATATTGAGTTTTGTTACTGTCCTGCATAGAGAACCTGTTGTAGATTAGGAATCTGGGCCTTGGGGGTTCTTTACAGTAGAGCTCCTACTCCCCAGTGGGGTCTGAGGGAATTAGTAAGTGGAACTTAACTCTTCCCCAAGGTCTTCTAACCCCCTTAGGTGTTTTTCCCATAGACCCCAGTGGGGGCATTGTGTAATGATCAGCCAGAATCTAAATCCCCAATCTGTAACAAGTTCCCTATTTAAAGTAGAAACAAAACCCAATATATAGAAACTGGAGGTTAACAGTTCCTGAAGGTCTCCAGGCCCTCATAAGTGTATTTATCATAGAACCCACTAGGGGCATACCGTAAAAAACAACCAGACCGCAAATCCCTAGTCTGTGAATTTTCCTTATGTTAACCATATTCCCTGGTGGTTATTTCTGTTTAATGTCCGAATAAATGTCTAAAACAGCTGAACACCATTAATTTCAATTATCAACAATATTCTTTACTATGGATTAACGAATTTAAGCTAATTAAACCAAGCCTAACCTAATTTAATATATATTATGAGAATTTCTTTTTTGAGGGGTGTGTGAAAAAGAAAATACAAAACATTGAAAAATATCTAAAATGGCTAAGAAGGCAATAATTTCTGTTTGAAACTCCTTTATAACTTAGGGATGAATTAACTTATCTAACCTAACCAAGCCTAACCTAATACAGTTCCAAAGATTTTTTTCTTAATTTAGGGTGTGAAAGTACACATTTACTCTCTCTCTCTCTCTCCTCTCTCTCTCTCTCTCTCTCTCTCTCTCTCTCTCTCTCTCTCTCTCTCTCTCTCTCTCTCTCTCTCTCTCTCTCTCTCTCTCTCTCTCTCTCTCTCTCTCTTTAAGAATACAATTGCAGTATATCACTACTGTATTTTCGAATTTTTATTGATTTTTCAAAGAAAACAAAATCTTTTGCAAAAGAGAGCTATCAATGCTAGATCCATTTGCACTCAGACAAAACTCTATGTATCAATACAATAATAATCCGTAAAGTATTTTAATTATTCATTGTGGTTATATGATTAAACAAGAACTGTGTGACTTTCTTAGTAGCAATTACTTATTTGATACTCCCTGTAATGATTCTTTTAATGCAAGTCTGTAATATATTTACTTGGGGAAATTAGTCATAAAGTGATGTTTTATGAATTTTTGTAGTGTTAAGATTTTATTGAGTTTCTTTTTGAGATTGATAGTGCAGAGAAACTGTACATAGAGCTAAATAGGTATTAGTACTGCCCTCAGTCCTCTCGTATTCACTGTATAAAAGATCTGACTAAAATGGACACAGGACTGAAGGGCTGGAAACCCCCTCCTTCCCTGATATATTTTTCTGCTGAAATGCAGATGCAAAGCATGAAGTTGTGTGGGGCATGATAAAGTATATTATCATAAAACATATAGATGGCGGGGGTATGATGAAGTATATTGTCATAAAACATGTAGATGGGTGGGATGTGATTAAGTATACAGTATATCCATAAAACATGACGAGGGTTTGGGTATGATGAAGCAGGACGTCATAGAATATGAAGATGGGTGGGATATGATGAAGTACATTGTCATAAGATATGAAGATGGGTGGGGTATAATGAAGCATATTGCTTAAAACATGAAAATGGGTGGAGTATGGTAAAGTATATTACCATAAAACGTGAACATGGGTGGGGTATGATATAGCATTTAAATTTTTTGTTTTATTGCCCTCAACGCTATATTACATCATGTTGGATAAAAAATCTAGATATGATTAGAGGATTGTTCATGGTGCACTTCCAAATGAAAAAAGCAAATTTTTAAATTTTTAAAGAAAATATTGATACGCTGCAAACAGAATGTTGATATACAATGTCAATGTGTCCTTTATATCTTATAGGATGTCATGTACTGTATATACCTCTCTAGTGTTATAGTATACCATGTTTTATATTGCAGCTGCTGTTTATATTGAAACTTAGAAAATGGGTGTCTTTGAGAAGCAAGGCAATGTCATCGTCATAGTGATATGTATTGGTGAACTTTTTATTGTGGGACTCTTAATCTTTAGCAATGGCTTTCTGTTAACGAGACAAGTGATTGAGAAAAACTCTACATGTGAGGATTATTTGGATTCTCAGACCGAACAGACCAAGAATGGCACCGAATGTTGGGTGCCACCGACATATAAAAGGGCAGTAATAATTCTCATAGATGCCCTTCGATACGATTTTGCTGCTTATAATGACTCTCTGACAGAAGATAAATTTTATCTGAACAAGATGCCAGTCTTCAATAGACTTGTTCAGTCCAAACCGAGACAAGCAGTTTTGTTACCCTTCATTGCGGATGCCCCTACGACTACCATGCAACGACTAAAGGGTCTCACGACAGGTAGTCTTCCTACTTTTATTGATGCAGGTAACAATTTTGCAAGGTAAGATTTAGATTCTCTTTTTGATACACCATTTTAAGTAGCAATGAAAAATTAGGTTTATGTTGTGTTTGTATTGATTTTGTGGCTTATGCTTGCTTCCAGATTGCAAATATAGTTTTCGGTTTAAAGGTATATATCTCTGAAATACCAAGATTGAGAGTTCACTTTAAGTTCATCTAAAATCACCAGAGTATTCATCATTATCGTCATCAGTATTACATATTTAAAATGATTGATGCCTGTAGCTTATATGCATAAACTCTTACTTATGGATATGTCTATTTATCTAATAATGTTTATAAGTTTAGATACTTTGAAAGGTTATGGAAAAAGCATGGGCAATATCAAGGTTAGATTAATTATGGTTTTTGTTAGATATTAGTAAGATGAGCAGTTAGCCACTTCCGATACAGACTTGTTTTTACAGAGAAAAATTGTCAGTGATATAGATTGCTCGAATCGGGAGGTGACTTGTGTTCAATCCCACATTAGGGTATTTGGAAGGGCATGCAGCGTTAATTCCCCAGCTTCTGTCTGTCTGTGTCCACTCCCAAATGGGACTAGTATTGAAATAAAACTTAAACATTATTTAATAGTACAGGAAGCCAATGCCTACACTGACAATATTATAATGTGATTGTGTATGCTAGAGGCATGTTTAATCATGACAGGTGATAACTACAGCAACAAAACATCATTTGGTTGCTTTCAGCTTTTTTTTTTTCTTTTTTTTTTCATTATAATTTTTATCATATTTTATATATAAAGATAAACTTGTAATCACTCTGGAGAAATATATCTTTCGTAGTATATTATCATTATTGGTTAAAATAGACAGTAAACAACTTAGTTTTTGCTACTCAATGCATTATTTTTTAATATTTTATATGGTATTATATCCTGGTTTTGCCCTTATTTTTACACTTACTAACAGTACTAATAAATGGATATGCCTCCTGCTTTTGACGTTGCATCATTATTATTATTATTATTATTATTATTATTATTATTATTATTAAATGGATAGTAAAACTGTATTGCATGTTCAGTATACAGTATTACACGGTTTTTGACCACCTGCGGACCAGTGGCTATCCCAAAATATATTTTAAGTTTCATACTGTATTATTTCTAGTACCTCTCACATGTCCTACAGCAGTTGCTGTCGTTGTTGTTGCTGTTTGCCGTTTCATATGTCACTATTAATCCCCAGTGAAATGTGGTTAGACACATTGAATTATCTTGCAATTGTCACAAAACTTTTTTGCTGCTCTAGTTCTTCAATTACAGCTTTGAATACTTTGCTTGATTATCTGGTTCTTGTAAAGATAAGTAACCCCCAGAACCCTATGTGAAGTAAAGTAACCCCGTAAGTATTAAGTAGGGTTAGGTTCGGTTAAGTTAGCTGACTTACCTTTTACATATGAAAAACAATAGAGCACTCGAGGGGTAATCTTTAAAATATTCAGTTTCTTTTAAACTTTTGGACCTCATTGAAGGGAAATTCAGTTCAGCAGCATTTCCAATATGTCAGATAATTTGTTAATGCAATTTTGAAATGATGTTCATCTGATTACCTTTGATATTAGTTATTTATCATATTTCATTCAGCACTAAATCCCTGACTTCAGTGTATCTGTATCCACCTCAATCGAATGGGAATTAATAATGACACATAAAATGGCAGACTTCAACGACATAAATCATTCAACGCTTATTTAATTTTGAAAATTAGTTGCTGAAAACTTAGTTTTCATGATTAACATCTTTTGATAGATTGTTGTGCAGTCAGTTGCGTTAATCTGTATACTTCATAATTTATTGTGTTTTTTGTTAATTAGACATGTTCATTATGTTTTTATTTTTGTCTTTGTGTAAATATTGGACCATATGCATTTATTTTGCATATGCTGGTAAATAAGGCATATGAGAAAACGCAAGAAAATACCAACTCAGTGAATGCATGTAATTATATGCATCATTTTTCTTCCAATATAAACACAGCAAAGTAATTTAAATTTAGTCCTATTTGACTGTACCACGATAATTCTAGTATTAAAACATTATTCTTCCAAGATAAATACAGCAAAGTATTTTAAACTTGATCCTGTTGACTGTACCACTATAATTCTAATCATAAAACGTTTTTACTTTTTTATGTGTGACAGTATTGTAGTGTATGCTTAAATTTTTATCTATTCTTTCTTTCTTATGTTTATCTGTTCCTATTGGTAATCCCTAAGCATTTTGCAATAGACAGATATTAACACGAGAAATACTATGAAAATGGACATAGAAATATGTGAATTGGCAGTAGCGAGAATATTGGTAATTAATAATTTTTTTTAACATGTTTATTTTTTAAATCGCTTCATTGTTATCTAGTGTGTCTCATTATTGACCTGAGGTTGATGTTATTGACCTGTTTATGTTTTGCTTAATATTTTTTTTTTCCAAAATGATATATCATGTGTCGGAATTGACCTGATGTTTATGTTATTGACCTGTTTATTTTTTGTTTAACCTGTTTATTATTGATATTGTACATAACTTCCTGCATGAAATACTCATCCATGAATTATATTAATTTTCCTGCATGGAAAATACTCTTCCAAGAATTATAAATACATTCCTGCATGGAAAATACTCTTTCAATAATGGTGGGTTTTACTTGTGGTGTGGTGTATAATTTTTTTTTATCATTTAAATTCATTACTCATATAATAATCGATGTAAGTCATTACAATTTTATTTTTTTTATCAAATATTTCTTTAAAAAAGTCTCACCTGCCTTATCTGCTGTATATGAGTTTTTACCTGGAATAGAATTTCTCTTTTGTTCAAAAATAGAGCCTGTGATATTGTAGTCAAGTTTGCTTTGTCAGGAAACAATTTGAAAAGATGGGTTTTAAGAAGTATTGTACATGTATTTATGTAATTGAAGTATTAATTACTTTTATAAATCATGCTCATGTTGTTTTTTTATTTTGTCTTTACATATTGCTTTTTAATGATTGTTTCTGTTATGGGCTCATTTCATCCTTAGCATTGTTTAAACCAGCTTGGCAGTTTATTCTGCAGAATTATTTTTTTATTGGTGTATAAGTTTTTTATGAATACAATATCAATATCTTTTATTGGTGCTGATATGAGCATTACTCTTTCTTTTTCAAAAGAAACCTAACCCTTCCCCAGTGGTGTAATCCGTTTTTACCCTGTTTCATCTTTTTTCCTTTCCACTATAGTATAACTCTTCCCTTTCCACTGTCAAAATCTTCTCTAACCCGTTGTCATTAATGCCCGTAATTTTATTAGCTTTGAGACAATAATTGAAAGCTGAGTACCATTTTACTGCATTTATATGATAAACACATCATGTAGGTGAAGCCAAATGTAATTTTATGTTGCAGAAAAATCTACATTTAATGTGCCGAAAGGCATAGGATATTGACTTCTCGCTCTTTCGTGAGGCATAACTTAATTTTATGCATCAGAAGAAGCTACTTTTTATGCACCAAAAGGCTTTTGATATTGGCTGTCTGGTCTTTCGTGAAGCCTTATTTAAATTTTATGCTTCAGAAAAAGGAACTTTTTATGAGTTAAAAGGCTTGAATGTTCACTTCATGCTCTCTCGCAAAGCCTAATTCAGTTTTATGCTGCAGAAAAAGCTACTTTTGATGTGCCAAAATGTGTTGGATACTGAATTCCTCCTCTTTCGTATTTACCAGTGAAGAGATAAGTGAAGATAATCTCATCGACCAGCTGGTGAAGTGTGGAAAGAAAGTGACAATAATGGGAGACGACACCTGGGATGGACTCTTTCCTAGAAGGTGAGTTGGAAGTAAAGTATTTTGTGTAATGAAAGCATAATAAATTTGACCTATAGTTACGAATGATTTCTAAATTATCAGATATTTTTTCTAAATATACTACCTCCTACAGTCGGGATTCGAACCTTGGACCTGTAGAAGAGGAGTCCAGAGTTTAGTGCACTGAGCTCAGGGCACTAAGCTGTTGACTCTTATTCTACCAGGTCCTAGATTCGAAAAAATACTTGGAAATATTTAAACGTGTAACTGCATTGCATTGATCTATAAGTGATTTCTAAGTTAATTATTTTTAAATTTGGGATATTGCTTTGTTAGGACATTACATTGTGCAATATTTGAAGTTTCTTTTCTTTAGAATTTGGTTTACAATATAAAGTGGTATATTTTTATGCATGTAATCGTATGTGCCTACGACATGTAGACCATGCCATTGCTTGTATTTTTATAAGTAATTACATAGTTAAATATGTTAATTTATGCATTTATCCTTGTACTTTATAAATCATTGTATATGCTTTATATATAAGAGGGCTGAAGTTGCTCTTTGGCAGAGTTTGGGAGTTGGAAAGTGACTAATGCTGGTTCAATCCCACTTTAGGGCATTAGGAAGGGCATCCAGTCCCTATGTCCATCTCCAAAATGTCTGTGTCCACCCTCATTCGAATGGGACCTAATTGTGACACATGGAACAGTGCATTATATGCTTTACATGAAAGGTTCTTTTTATGTTTAGTCTTCAATATATTATTACAGATTTCATCGGTCTTTCCTCTATCCTTCGTTTAATGTCATGGACCTTCACACAGTGGATAACGGCATCATCAGTCATCTAGATGAGGAAATGAGAAGAGACGACTGGGATGTCATTGTTGCCCATTTCCTAGGAGTAGACCACTGCGGACACAGATATGGCCCAAATCACCCAGAGATGGAAGCTAAACTCAAACAGATGAGTGATCTTGTAGGGTAAGATGTTAGTTTCTTGTATGCTTTGGTTGAATGAAATTGTGGGGTAAAATGTTTGTGTGTCATGTCAATTTGTCCACTTAGGAATGATATATTTCTCAAAATGTCCCGTTATATGCTAATGTAAAAATAATGTTTTCATATCATCATTCTCTGATTAACATATGAATCCTTGTAGTAAGCTCACATGAAAATGTAGATAATATTTTATAGAAGTTTTTTGGCTTTTAGTAAAACATTATAAATGTTAATGATAAATTTACTGTTATCCTTCACTGTGGTTTGCCTGGCATTTTTTAGCTCTAGGGTTATTCGTATTAACCCAACCTAATAATGTATAGGATTATTTTACTTTATATGGAGATCTGAGGGCTACCCATATATACCAGATCCTGTTAGTTTTTAGTAAATCAGCTTCTATATATTCTCGTTCTTTTCCTCTTACAGGAATGTTGCCAAGAAGATAGATGATGACACCATTCTCTTTGTCCTTGGTGACCATGGTATGACTAGAACGGGTGATCACGGTGGCGATTCTCTGGAAGAAATCACTTCTGCCCTTTTCGTCTACAGTCCCATGATGAATATTCCTCGGCAGAAATTTAGTTCTGTTTCTGTGGCTCAAGTGGATTTCATTCCAACTGTGTCATTAGCTCTAGGTGTACCAATTCCTTATTCTAATTTGGGCACTGTTCTTGACAACATTTTGGTTACTGTAAACAATCGGCAAAATGGTGGTATGCATCAGTTACGTGCTCTCGTTATCAATGTTCAACAGGTGCACAGATATTTGAAGCACTACAAAGAACTGGGAAATGATTTTTCTGAAGATGCCTGGCAAAAATTAGAAGTGTTAAGTGGACAAATTCTCAATGGGTTTGATGAAATTGATGAATTGCTTCTCAGCAAGAAAAAGCAAATCTGTGTAGAGTACTTGAGTTTGGCTAAGATTATGTGTGAGGATATATGGGCCAAATTCAGTGTTTTGGAAATGGGTGGCGGCATGCTCATTATGGCAACTGTGCTGCTTCTTGGAGGCATTTTGATAGCTGGGCATGTTGCATGTAATGAAAAGGCAAATATTGTTCAGGGGATATTGTATATGACTATTGCCATTAATATGTTTTATGTTTTGTCGGTTTACACAAAGATATCAGGTTTTGGCTATGTGAGCTCTCTTGTTGTGGTTATGTTTATATACGTAAATAGGAACACATTCAACAAAATTTCAATTAAAGTTTTTAGTTCAGAGTCTGTATCCTTTGTTATTATACTTCTAATGTGCATAGGATCCTTTTCTAATAGTTATGTTGTTGTTGAAAATTACGTCGTTTCTTATCTTCTTTTATCTGTAGTGATGGTACTTGCATTTAGTAGTTTTGTGAAGCAAAACAAGTCGAAGAGTAATGCTGCTTTATCTGGTAAGCTCATCAAATGGACGAGCAATTACTGTGGTTTTATATGCGTGTCGTCTCTCTTGGTTGTTTCGGCTTGCGTGAGAGCCGGTTCGTGGTTTTGGAAGTGTCGTGAAGAACAGTCTTGGTGCACTCCTAGTGAAATACACACAACAATGGCCGGTCTTCCCCATACTTCAAGAAACTGGCGTTACTTCACAAGTCTTTTCTCACTCATTTTGATCTCGTGGTTGCCTCGCCAATGGCTCGTAATGTGTGGAAATATGAATGGTTCAAAAATAGGAATTTTCATAACAAAAACTATTCCAGTTCTTTGTAGTATCCTTATTGCAGGCCACTGGGCCTTACAGGCTGTCCCTCTTTCACCAAACTCCCCAATAAAAATCTATGTGGTTATACCGCCTTTAGTTACATATGCCCTCGTGCTTCTGTCCATAATCTTCATTTTTATAGCACCCCTTATGGTATATGAAGTCCCACCTTCGAGAACGGAAATTTCGTCTGTATCTGACAATCCGTATATGTGTATTCCCCAGCTTTATCATTCTCTAAAGGCAAAATATGGTACAGATGGTTCAAAGAAACAAAATATACCCATAGTGTATGGGTTAGCAACTGCTCTATCTGCCCCCATGATCAGTGTTGTCACATTCGTTCTGATGATAGTTGTGTTGCTTGCTGGTGATGGACTGTCTCCTGGGATTCTCATCTTGATGATTGCTACAGCAACTTGCATCCTTGTTCAAGCTGCATCTGCTTGGATGAATGCAGAGAAATTAGGTAGGACTATAAAATATGTATACTTAACTTGTAATTTTTTATTATGTACATATTGTCAGAATAGCTGGTTTCATTGTGTTATCATAAACGATAGTCTAATAGTGTCTACGCTAATTTTAAGTAGTGAATTTGGGGTCTGAATAGAGCTCTCAATTCAGGAAGTAATAAACAGGTTTTAGAGCCCACCCCTGGGCAATGGGATGGGCATCTAACTGTCATTCCCCAGCTCTAACCTTTTGGTGATCACCCCATAATTGATTATTAATAGTGACGCATAAAATGGCAAGTATATTGGTTCTGAATATATATTGTTCTATACATGTTTATGTTTTCAAATATTTACTCCAAAAAAATAATATCTTCTAAAAATACAATCTGTTGCAGATGATGTAATGAAGCCAACCTGGACCTCCATATGCATGTGGTTCGTTTTAAGCATACATAGCTTCTACACCACAGGGCATCATCCCACATTTCCCTCACTGCATTGGTCGGCAGCTTTTGTGGGCTTTGAGGGAAATTTGGGTATCTCCAATATTATCCCAGCCTTCCTGATTGGTTTTAACACATTTTCTGCTCAGATTCTCTATGGACTTTCTCTTCCGCTTATTGTTGTTGGACCACTGGCGCTTGGTGTTGTTTTGCCAAAGCTTCGAGGAAGCAGGTATGTAGAGTGGTCTGTTGTACTTCTATGGACTTGCAGGTTGTTGGTGTTGTTGTTTGCAGTATTATGGGCCACTATTAGTCTCCAGTCTAATGGGGTGAACATAGACAGATTGAAGTTGGGAAATTAAGGCTAAATGCCCTTCCTGATGCCTCAATGTAGACCCAAACACGGATTTTTATTTTCCCGAGTCGAGCATTTTAACCGCTTGTGTACCGCAGTCCCCTTTGAACCTTCAAGTGTATTTTGTTAATAGTGCAGAGAGTGATGATAATCCTTTTTTTCTTTGTATTTTCCTTTATAAGTAATACACTCTTCAGTATCGTTATAGAAAAACTGTTATATATGAATGGTCTTTTAATTCTTGATCATTATATATTTTTATTATAATTTACCTTTTTTCCATTCACCACTTGCACTATATATATTATTGTTTTTATTCACTGTGGAAGTGTTTTGCAACCAATACACCATTTTTTTTCCTTAAATGAGACACCATACACTACTGGGCTCTGCACTCAAGGTAGCTATGCTTTCATCATCATGCCCTTCTCATCTTTATGTAGTGTGTCATTTGTTTTTGGATAAGAAAAAAAAATCACTTGGGGTACAGATGCAATATGGATTGCAAGGCCCTGTTTCCCCAAGCCAGTTGATATTCATTCTCTTACCATTGTTGTTATTTGCAATATTATGTGTCACTATTAACCCCCATTCATTTGGGGATGGACACAGACAGGTTGGAGCTGGGGAGTTAAGGCTTAATGCCCTTCCTACAGTCCTGCGGTGAGATTGAATTTGCGTTTGTCTCTTCCTGGGACGAGTGCTCTAACCACTATGCTATTTTGTGTGCCATTAATTTCCATTCAAATGGGGGTGGACACAGACAGGCTGGAGCTGGGGACTGAAGGCTGTATGCTCTTTTTAGAACCCAATCGGGGGCTCGACCATGGTTTTGTCACTTCCCAAGCCAAGTGCTCTAACTGCTGTGCTATTGCAGTCCCCCTTTCTCATACTATTTGTTATCTGCCGTTCTTTGTGTCCATTAATCCCCATTTAAATGCTGATAGGTTGGAACTGGGGACTACAGGCTGGATACCCTTCCTAATGCCTGGCGGCTAGCTTGAACACAGGTTTGTCGCTTCCTGAGTCGAGTGCTCTAACCATTGCGCTACCACAGTCCCCCTTATTCTTTCCAAAATTTCTGTTAACTTTCAGGTTGGAAGAAGAGGATACCAGACAGGGTGAATTTCTTTTTGTAGAGAAACCAAGCAGGATGGCAGACTCCTTGTTTTATACTTCTCTTGGTTACATAATGCTTCATGCATTAAAAGTAAGTACAATAGATTAATCCCATTGGTAGTGCAAGGATACCTTCTCCCTGTTCCCCTGCATGTCGTAAAAGTGTAAAATGGGTTGAAGCTAGGGGACTTGAAGTTCCTCCTTCGTATTTTCCTCCCACAGAGTCAAGTTTTTTTATTTGACTCAACCTTCCCCCTTATTAAAGGGATTATTGCTTTTGTATGTTGATTTGCATCGTCATTAAGGAGTTCATGCAGTGTTCGCATAATCAACTTATATTGTTCAGTAGCAAAATAAAAGCTTTCTCAAAAACCTAACTTATATTTTTGTTTTTAAAAGGCAACTCTAAATCAGCAGTATGCTCTTTCATCTTCCCTAAGTGAAGGAAAGAATACCTTCTCTGTATACTCTTGCATGTTGTAAAAGCTATCTAAATGAGGCAGAACGAGGGATTTGGAAATCCCTTCATGTGTATTTTCCTCCCAAGTCAAGTTCTTTCTTTGTCTCAGCAACCCTCCTTATAAGGGTTATCATCCTTTTCGTATATAGATAGTTAGATGTACTAGTATGATGCAGTATCCCTTAGTGTTATGGAGCATTGTTTATGTTGAACAGTATATAGTGTTTTACATAAGCTATATCCTGCTGAATCTAGGCTTGTGGCGAATGCTGTACGAAAGAAAAAAATTCAAAATTTTACCCCGTTTTTCTAGAATTATTTCATTACATTAATATCCTCTTTTTGTCTCCAGGTGTTCTTCTCAACCATTGCGGCATTTGTGTTATGTCGCCACCTGATGGTGTGGAAGATCTTTGCTCCCCATTTTATATTCGACGCTGTTGGTTTCATTGTGACTTGCTGCTGCGTGCCGCTTGGCTTGGTCTTTGCGCTAAGAATAATCAGCGTTTTAGAAGCATTTAGTGATTATCTGCGTCACAAATATAGTTGATGAGGATGCAATAATTATCATTTATGCAGAAAATTAGATTGATATATCAGTATGTAATTTTAACCCCTGTTCCTCCTAGTAAATTATTATCATGTTAAAGGTCTCTCATGAAAGACATAGGCAAGGGACTGTGATAGCACAGAACCCAACTATATACCTATCATGTAGTCAGAGTCCAAGACCCCTCCCTTGTCACCTGGAATCGGTAATCTCCAGTCAGCAACTGAATAATCAAGTTGCGATGTTTGAAAATAATTATGTTTTGACAATTACGAAAAATTATCAATAAAATTCGGAGAGAGTCTAGGGGGAGCAGAGTCACAATTTTTTTACATTTCTGGAAGGGTTTCCAGATGTGAAAGTTAATTTTTATGTATTATGTATATTTTAAAAATACTCTAGTCTAGGCACAATTGAATTAGAAAATAATAATTGTTTCGATTGAGAAGACTAGATAATTTGTCAGAAGATATCTTATGTGCCATTGCTTTTATTGTTTTCATATTTCAGGATACTGAACTTGTCTTACGAATCTATATTTGTAAATACGGATGCTGATTGTTTTATATATATATATATATATATATATATATATATATATATATATATATATATATATATATATATATATATATATATATATATATATATATATATATATATATATATATATATATATATATATATATATATATATATATATATATATATATATATATATATATATATATATATATATATATATATATATATATATATATATATATATATATATATATATATATATTTTTTATTTTTTTCTTCTTATTTGGGAAACAAAAAGACAATCCTCAGAGATTCATGTAATTTTTTTTATACAGATCATATAAATACTGTTGATTTTTATTGTTAGAACTGCCTTATTAACCTGTTGACTAAAATAATGATGTCTTCATCTAGTGCTGTCTAAGTTGAATTTTGAAATTTTTTGGCATATGTAATACTACAGTTATTGATACTGCTATAGGGAGCATATATAGATATGTGTGGTTGTACTGTGAATGTAAAGTGATGGGAAGTTGGGAAACTGAAAAGAAATAATAGGAACTGTATGGGATGAGTAAAGTGAGTCAGGAATAATTAAGAGAAAAATTAGAGGGTGATAATACCTAGTTAGTTTTAAAGTGAAATAAAAAGATGATTTTTGTGCAGATTGAAATTCTTAGGTGGACGAGATGGAGATTTAGGGACTTATTGGAAAATTTGGCATGCAACGTAGAAATGAAACTGGAATTGGTTAATAAATCAATGTGCAGAGAGAAAATAATAGGAATTACCCTTTTTGGAATTTCATAAGTACTCTCGACCAAGTCGGGTAGATGAACACAAATAATCTTTCATAGCTTATCTCATGCTGTTTGCTTTTTATTGTCACTAACAATCCCCATTTTGAAGGTGGACACATTTGAGGTTGGGAATTTAAGGCTGTATGCCCTCCCTAATGATCTGGGGTTGGCTCAATTGCAGGTCTGTCACAACCTGAATTGAATGCTTTAACCACTGTACTACTGTGGTCCCCTCATTGCTTGTCTGTGTGCTGTTGTAGAGTGATATGAAGGATAGGTTGCTTGATGTATAAGTTTTACATGGTGTAGCTTCCAGTATATCAGACCAGCGTAGATTAGCTGATAGCAGGAAGGAGGTGTGGTGTAGGTAACAGATGAGGTAATAATAGGTGTATATGCAAAAGGAGACTGAGTATAACTTAGAGGCATGGAAGTGAGTGAAGGAAGAGGAATTAGTTGAATAGGAACGAAATCTTATGTGGAATGCAGGGACTGTACCTATTGTGTGGAGATTTTGGAAAATTAAGAGGGAGGGATATGAATGTTGGAATGAAAAAGCTTGTTTTCTTGTGGGAGCAAAAGGGAGTATATGGAGTACTGAATAGTGCAGAGTAGAATAAAAAAAGAAGTAAACGAGAGTGGCTGATATGTAAAGCAGAAATTTAGAGGAAAAAATGGCAGCTGAGAAATGGGGTGAACAGCTGTCAATAAAATTTTCAGTTAAATAGGTTTTACACATAGCTACTAGCAGGGGACTGTCGTAGTGCAGTGGTTAGAGCACTTGACTTGGGAAGTAACAAACCTCTGTTAGTACCTACTATGGGGCGTAAGGAAAGGCATTTAGCCTTAATTTCCCAGCTCCAATCTGTGTGCCCATCCCCATTTGAATGGGGCTTAGTTGGGAGACACCCAATTTGTTGAGGAGGCAAGGATGAGCAGGGTATGGTGTGGCAACTATATTGACCTCAGATCTGGTATTTCATCGGTAAAATACTAAGGAATTTTTTTATTTTTCTTATTTTTGTAGAAGCATTGACTGCTTGAAGTTATCGTTACTTTTACTTCAGCAACTGTTTGGGCTAACTTTCTAACTTTTCTCTGATGTTTGCTTGCCATTGTAGATTTCTGTGCCTTTAATGACACTGCTTTTTATGTATTGTACATAATTTTTCCATCAACTGCAAAAAGTCTTTACTCTTAAGAGAATGGTAAGTGATGTTTCTTCATAATTTTTAAGCTCAGAGAATCCTTTGATTCAGTAATCTGTGATATCTCAACTTCGTAGTTTCTAGGAAGTTATTGTTGTGCAAGTGTAAGCCATAAATTTATATTGTCCAGTTATAATGGGACAAAATGTAACAAAAGGACATTGTTCATTATATTCTGTTGTTCTGGGTCACTTAATCCCCATTCAGTATGGCATGGACACAGACAGGTTGGATCTGGGGAATTAAGGCTGAATGCACTTCGTAATGACATACTGCTATCACCGTTATTATTATTCTTACCATTATTATTGTGGTAATTACTATTAGCATATTATTAATTCCTCACCTAAATTTTGTTCTCCTCTTACTTACATACATTTTTTAATTATTGTATATCTAGGTTTTGTAACACAATAAGCTTTGTAATAATGGTAAGTGAATATTGAATTTAAAGTTTAAAAACATTTTTATTTATCTGAATATTAATAATCAGTACATAGACATGTATGAAAGTATAAAAATAGCAAATATTAGTAAAAATGAAATTATTTAAGAGCTACATCATATGTGTACTTGAGATACATGGTCACTTCCAGATTAAAATGTAGTAGAGTTAAAAATCAAATAATGTGATAAAAAATTCATACGAAATTTGATTGTTATGGAGTGTGCATTATGATCACTATCTACATTAGATTAAAAGCTATTGGGAGTGTTGTTATCATCTTCATCATCACCATCATCATCATCATCTTCAGAATAGTCAATATAATCTGCAAATTCTTGCATCTCCTGTGTCGAGAGAGTCATTTTCGACGGGAAAGTTTCGAGCTGATCATAGAGCTGTTCAATGTTAGAAATGATGGTGTTTCGCTCATTCATCAGCTTTGCCATATCCCTCGCTAACATGTCAATCAGATCATCCTTCGTCTGGGGTGAAGTCGTTGTGTTTGTGGGAACAGAGCCTTTGCTGGGCATTTCTCCTTTCCTCTTTCTTTTGTTTACGTTTATGGGTGCTGGAGGCACGGGAGTGTTTTTACCAGATTTAGCTTTAGCTTGACGTCTGTGAAGCAATGAAAGCAGTTTATTATATTTAGAGTTGCTAATTGTTAAGGAGCTTCGGGCATTCTCCTGTCCAATTGACGTTTGCATTTCATTTATTATTTGTGAAAAAGCAGCATTTAGTTTTCTAGTATCGTCTTTGCTGCTGGAAGGCTTCATTTTAATACTTTTGCTCTTAATGAGATTCTGTTTACGATTCTCAGAAAATATAGATTTAAGCATGGAACTGCTTTGTGGAGTGGCAGTCTGCGTGTATCTGGTCCCAAAACTACTGCTGCTGTTGATATCTACCAGATTTGAAGTGCTTCTTTCAGTCTGATACATAGAAGTTGTTCCAGCATTATTTGCATAGTTTCCAGCTTTGTATTGTGAAACATTCTCAACATATTGTACATATGCTCTGTCTTTACTAGCAAACGCAGTCCTAGCAAGCTCTTCTTGACCAAGAGCATATGCAGTGCTAGCGCTCTCCTCATAACCACTAGCAGATGCATTGTTATCGTGCTCTTCATGAACTCTAGCAGATGCAGTGCTTGCACTCTCCTCATGACCACCAGCAGATGCATTGCTAGCATGCTCATCATGAACACTAGCAGATGAAATGTTAGCACCTTCATGACCACTGGTAGATACAGTGCTAGCATGCTCGTCATGACCAATAGCAGATGCAATGCAATCATTCTCTGCAAGACTGGGGATATGGGATTCCTTCTGAGTAGAAACTGATGGTCTCTCATCAGTCATTTGAGAATTCTCCTCCATAGCAGACCCAGATTCTCCCTGAAGATGAAGAGCGCAGTATTTTTCAAATGAATCACTGAGTTTAATTTCAGGGGAACTTAAAGATGATTCAACAATGTCATCAATTTCATCCTGAGATATAGTTTGTACTTCGGAAGATGTGCCTTGTGCCAACAGTGTAATTTCTTGTGCTACCATAGGCATGCTGTGACTTCCTAAAGGAGTATCTTGTGTACCCAAGGTTGCATCATACGTTACAAAAGAACTCCCAGTAACATATATTATTTCACTGGTGCAATTTGATGCTGTGGAGGAACCATATGCTTCCATATTTGAGCCACATGCTCCCTCATTATTGCCATAATCCCCCTTGCTGGTGCTTAGTGCTCCCTCGTTTGTGCCACAAACTTCATCAAAAGTTTGGCCAGAAGCTATCTCAGTGGTGTTACATGTTTCTTCGTTGATGCTAAGTACTTCACGTGAGCTATATGCTCCTTCATTGGAGCTAGAAGTACCTCCCATAGTACTATATGGTCCTTGACTCTCGCTATATACTCCTGCTGAGGTGCCATATGCGCCCACATAAATGGTGTGTGCTCTTTCATTGGAGCCACATGTTCCTTGAAGAGAGATACTATATACTCCAGCAGTGCCATATGTTCCTTCAGTGGTACCATATACTTCTTCGGGATTGCTGTATGCTGTGTTTGTGGTTATATATGTTCCTTCATTAGTTCCATACTCTCCCTCAGCATTGCCACTCACTTGTACGCTTGTCTCATATGCTCCCTCATGTGTGCTATATGCTTCCTCTGTAGTAATGTATGCTCCCTGAATTGTACCGTACACTCCCTCAGCCGTGCTATGTAATCCCTCGGTAGTGCCATATGCCACTTGATTGGTGCCGTAATGTCCTTCATTGGCGGTATCTTCATAGGCTCCTTGAATGATGTTGTACGCCTCCTCAATGGTACCATACGCTCCTTCAGTGACATCATACTCTCCTCCATTGGTACTGTACAGACCCTCACTGAAGCCACATGCTCCAGTGGTGACACCATATGCTCCCACACTGGTGTCATAGTCACCTTCACCATTGTTATATGCTCCCTCAGCATAGCTGTGTCTATCTTCATATGTTTGTACTTCATACGTTGCACTATATATAATGTCAGAAGTACTTCCGTGTGTGTCTTGTGCATTAATGTCTCTCACTGGTTGTGAAGTAAGATTCCTTTCATCATGATCCTGTGGTATGTTGTATTTTCTTTCTGAGTCACCTTGTGATGTGCAGCTTGAAACAGGTGGGATAATACTTCCAATTGCCGGGTCATTGCTAGAAGTCATGGCAGGTAATGGGTCATTGGCAGATGATGTTTCACCCTGTCTTTCATTTGAAATGCGTCTGAGCTTCGAAATCGTCTCACTGTCACTGGATTTTCTCTTGTGGCTGCTGTTATAAAAGGCCATATTACCAATATTCTCTCCTTGGCCTATAATTTCTTGGGAACTGTTTGAGAAACCACTCGTGTTTGAATCTGTGTTGGTGGAAATAATTTGTGTTGTTTCTTCAGGCATCATATTTCCTCCCTCCATTGAAATGTTATATAAGTTATCCAAAGAACCAGCATATTCGGCTGCTGGAGCTATCTCAAGAGGTTGAATGTAGGGTGTGTTGTAAACCCTTCCGGATGTTTCAGAATTGTTACTCTGTAAGTGTACTGTATCTGCCTGAGTACTTGCATCAGTAACAGCATATCTGCCAGGAGTCCTACCTGCCGTGTGATATATTCTATCCTCTGTTACTCTAGAGACCCTGATATGCCCAGAAGGTAATAAAGTTCTTTCAAATGTAAGACCTGACGTACCTGCTTGAGCCCCAGTAGAAATACGAGGATATCCTGTTGATGTCAAATATTCAAGATTTGATGTACTTGCCTGAGTCTCAGTAGAAATATGAGGATATCCTGTTGGTGTTATATATTCAAGACCAGATGTACCTGCCTGAATAACAGTAGAAATATGAGGATGTCTTGTTGGTGTTATATATTCAAGACCAGATGTACCTGCCTGAGCCCCAGTAGAAATACGAGGATATCCTGTTGATGTCAAATATTCAAGATTTGATGTACTTGCCTGAGTCTCAGTAGAAATATGAGGATATCCTGTTGGTGTTATATATTCAAGACCAGATGTACCTGCCTGAATAACAGTAGAAATATGAGGATGTCTTGTTGGTGTTATATATTCAAGACCAGATGTACCTGCATGTGTCCCAGTAGATATACGAGGATATCCTGTCGGTGTTATATATTCAAGACCAGATGTACCTGACTGTGTCCCAGTTGAAATATGAGGATATCCCATTGGTGTCATGTAAGCACGACCTGCTGTACCTCCCTCAGTCCTTATTGGAGTACGAGAGTATCCTTCATGTAATATTGGTGAAAGACCTGGGGTACCTATTTGTGAGTTTGTGGGATTTTGAGCCCTTGAAACTGAAACATAATCTGAAGATTGTGGTGATTGTGGATGAATTACTTCATACATGTTGTGACGGTCAGTTTGAAAAGGAGCTCTTATTGCATGATACTGATGCATTCCATGAACGCAGGGGCCTGGTAAATTTCCTGGAAGAATATCCATGTGTGGGTTTGGTGGATATACGGTAATTGCACCGTTAGAGGGACTTCCCTGGAATTGAAACCGTGGAGAGTGGGTAGAACTTTGACCAGAACTAGAGAGTCGACTGAGACGGACAAAAGGCGTTGCGTCCAATCCAGTGGATATAAGATCAGATGCCCGAAAAGGTGTTCCATCTAGAGTGAACATGTAAATCCTACGAGAAGGATCAATGGCATATGCTCTGAATTTGTTGTTGATATTAATTTTGAGATCTACGTTGTATGTGAATTGTGTGAAGTTTGTGTTCACAGATGGTCTAGTATTATTCTGCATGGAGGACATCAATAAACGTATATGCCGAATGTTGTCAGTGTTGTCACTCTTTTTACTCTTCCATAGTTTTAATGCCCTTAACACTTCTGGAAGACTTTTCTGTGTCCCTTGGTTGCTGCTTCCTCCATTTGGCTCTGGATTTCTCGAAGGAGAGACTATTATACCACAGGTATTACTGATAAAAGTACTTGGTATTATAGTCAGATGGTTTGTATTTGCACCAACGTCATCGGAGGAGTTAGATTCCATATTTTAATGAATTTTGACAGATCTTTACACTAGACCAAGAAGGCTCAAACTGACTTTTTAATATATTTTTCTGTATGGAGGGG
>JAXCGZ010017612.1:0-5000 GCA_037179515.1 Halocaridina rubra | reverse complement strand
TATAATTTAACTATATGTATTACCCTCTTATTTATTAGTTTAATTACATGTCTACTTATAAGTAACTATTACTGTTGAATAACCATTGTACAAAATGGAAATAAATGTTTGTTTGTTTGTTTGTTTATCTGTCGACGGATTTTTACACTAAAACCTCCCTTGCATTTCTAATGTAAACAACATGTATATTTGACGTTTGTGTACATAGTGCTAAATTTATGTTCGTGTTATTTCGTTGTGTTTCCGGTGCATTATCATTCTTCCCTGTGAATTATAATCATCTTGGTGAGTGTTATAGACAATTTGTTAAGGATTAAATCGAATAAATATCAATAAAAAATGGAAAACAGACAGACTAAGGTAAGCGGAGTACCGCACTGTGGTAATATATGAGTTTGGTGTCTCAGATTCTGATTGGTTGATATATTTAGCCTCTTTGGGGACTATTTCTATTCCTAGGGAAGCAAACGAGCGTGCTAGGAATAGGAATGAGTGGCGAGCGATTGTGACCCAGCTCTGATGAGCATCTGCTGTTGCCACAAGGCTGCATCTTACAGAGGTAGCTCTGTGGTAGGGGCAGTAGAAGGAGTTGGCAGTTGTGAAGCGACACAGGTTGTGGAAGAGCCAGGAGGATGGGCTGTGTTTCCGGTGCATTATCTTTCTTCCCTGTGAATTATAATCATCTTGGTGAGTGTTATAGACAATTTGTTAAGGATTAAATCGAATAAATATCAATAAAAAATGGAAAACAGGCAGATTAAGGTAAGCGGAGTACCGCACTGTGGTAATATATGAGTTTGGGGTCTCAGATTCTGATTGGTAGATATATTCTCTTTGGGGACTATTTTTATTCCTAGCTTGTAATGAGATTTTATCCGGTAGGCTGTGGTTGGTTATTCTAAGCTAAGTCTTACCGTTTGTGTATTTTTTGTATAAAATTTATAACAATTAAAAATTTTTTCAATCCAAATTTTTTCTTAACCGGGGGTGAGCTAACCTAACCAAATATCTAATTAATTTTCATGGGAATTGCCCTACCTAGAAGTTTGAAAGCAAGCATGTACCTTATCGATTTTTTTTATATCTATTGTTATATAACTAGGAATTTTTTGTAATTTTTCTGTGATCAGGATATTTTTTTCTTCTTCAAACAAGGTTAAATAATATGGCAATGAACAAAATTCTGAACAAGAGGATATGCCCACAAACTCACTTTATAGGCACTTGCCTACTGCCTATAACCTAATTTAACCGGTCTGCTTGGTAGCGTTTGATGAAGTTAATGTTTAAGAATTTTTTTTTCTTTAAACTATGTTAAAAAAGTTTGAAAAGAACTAAACTACTAGTCTGTCTCTTAGTGTGTTAGGAAACTTTTGTGTAGGTCTTTTCTTCTCTAATAAAATTTAAAAATGATGAAAAGAGCAAAATCACAATCCAATGGGGGGGGATGCCCCAGATTTTTTTCATAAACATTTGCCTAATATATGTAACCTAATTTAACTAGTCTGTTAGGTGGCATTGGTTTAAGCTTATTCTGTTTATGACAGCTGTTATATAATTTAACAGTCAAACAGCTGTTAAGCAATGCTGAAAAGAGTAAATCTTTGTGTTAGATGGGGATATCCCCTTAAACTCCCTTTATACGCTCTTGTCTAATGTTTATAACTTAATTAGTTAAATTAGGTAGCATGGCTTAAGTTTATTTTGTATAGGACAGTTGAAATTCAAGCAATTATTAAATAACATTAAAAAATGTAAAACCAAAACTTAGTAGGGGTGTACGGTATGCCTCTAACCCCTCTGTAAGCACTAGCAAACATATATAACCTAAGTTAAGTAGTCTACTTGGTAGTATTGTTAGTTTATTAAATCTAGAAAAATTTTGATTAGAACAACGTCAAGTAATGCTGAAAAGACTTAAACTATTTCTTAGCAGGGAAGTATGCCCTAAAATCCCTTCATATGCACTATCTAATGTTTATAATCTAATTTGATGAGTCTAGTATAATTGTTTTTCAAGTATAGAACATTTTATCTGAATAAAATTAAACAATGCTGAAAAAGGCATAGCTATATCTTAACAAGGGAGTGATGCCCCTAAACCCCCTTTATAATACTTAGCTTAAAGAATATAGCCTCATTAACTAATCTGTTTGGTTGCCTTTGGGAAAGTCTGATGCAATTTTTCCTTCATGAAATGGTTGAACAAGCTGAAAGCGAGATCTGTTATATCTAAGCAAGGGAGTATGCCCCCAAACCCCCTTCATAAGCACTAACCTGATGTAAATAACCCAATTTAGCTAGTGTATTTGATAGTATTAGTTATTATTTCTATTACAGTTATAACTCAAAGATCTGTTAATTAATGCTGAAATGAGTGAGCTCCGTTTTAGAAGGGGGGTGCCTCTAAACTCCCTTTATAAACACTAGCCTAATGTATCGAACCTGATTAACTAGTCTGTTTGGTAGTTTTGGGGAACTTTCTGTCTACAACATTTTTATTCTTAAAATAATTACAAAAAGGCTGTAAGAGGGCTAAATGATGTCTTAGGAGGATGTATGCCCCTAACCCCCTTTCATAAGCACAAGCCTAACTTATGTAGCATAATATGAGTAGTTTGTTCGTAGCACTGGCTAAGTTTATTATCAATTGTAGATTTCTTTTTTTACTCATACAGCCTTTAAAAAAGATTATTAAAACAAGATAACTTCTCAGGGGAAGGGGAATTGCGGTGACCCTTAATTCCCCGGGGGAGCTAAGATGGCCTCGATGGCATGAATTGGCATTCTGGGGAATGGTTTGTGCTTCAACTTAGCCACTCCTCCTTATAAGGAGAATACTGTCATTGCATATGTATGTCAACGACTGTTTAGTTCTTAGTTCCAGCCTATTTAGGATATAGAATGAATACATAAATGAACTTTTAAGGACATTGAGAGGTCAGGAAATGAAAAAAAAGGGGGATCAGGTGAAGATTAGCTATCCCAAGTATATTAGGTATATAATAGGTTAGGTAGTTTAGGTTAGGTTAGTATAGGCTTGATTAGTCATTAACTTAACCTAAAATACCCTAACCTAACCTATACCAACAGATTGCAGGAGTAAATAATGTACTGGGGTTGCTAATCATTACATGATCCAAGTAAGTATGGGTATTCCCGTCCAGCCGTTCTACCTCTAAAGTTGTAGAGGAAAATAAGTGTAGAAAAAGGAAAAGATAAAGAAAATTGGGTTGTGGGAAGTTAATCGGGTATTAATTTTCAATTATTGGTCGATAAATCTCTTTGGTCGTCGAAGCCTTTAATCTCTCCTCCCCCGGAGAGCCTTTAGTAAGGGGGAACCGATAAAAGGGTCTGAAATGATTTTGTTTTTGGCTATTAAATTATTATAATGGATTTCTCTATGTAAAGGGAACCTTTTATACCGCACCTAAAAGGTGAAAGGTTAGTGTGAACAGCTAGTTATTTGATTGGCTTTTATGTTGGTCTCTCTCTCTCTCTCTCTCTCTCTCTCTCTCTCTCTCTCTCTCTCTCTCTCTCTCTCTCTCTCTCTCTCCTCTCTCTCTCTCTCTCCTCTCTCTCTCTCTCTCTCTCTCTCTCTCTCTCTCTTCTGTGTGTGAGTGTGAATGAAAAGTTACATGCCTTTTTCCTTGATTTTGGTGGTAATGAGGGCAGTGCTTTTAACCTTATATTTTTGTGTATCCTAAAAAGCGAGATTCCGTATAGCGAAAACGTTACTACTACTACTACTACTACTACTACTACTACTATTACTTCTACTACTACTACTACTAATAATAATAATAATAATAATAATAATGATAATAATAATAATAATAATAATAATAACAATAATAACAATAACAATAATAATAATAATAATAATAATAATAATAATAATAATAATAATAATAATAATAATAATTATTATTATTATTATTATTATTATTATTATTATTATTATTATTATTATTATTATTATTATTATTATTATTATTATTATTATAACAATAGCAATAATAATAATAATAATAATAATAATAATAATAATAATAATAATAATAATAATAATAAAAAGAATAATAATAAAACTTGCACATTCCTTTCTATAAAACCTTCACACAAGAAACTCTCTAAAGAGGAGAGCCATCAAGACATCAGAGAGAGATGACCTTTTCCGGCACTCCTCTGAGGTCATTTGGTGCCATCAGAGTGACAGCGGGCAGAATGAAAAACCGAATATTATTACTTGGACACTCTCTCTCTCTCTCTCTCGTCTCTCTCTCTCTCTCTCTCTCTCTCTCTCTCTCTGTCTCTCTCTCTCTCTCTCTCTCATACTATGACTCTCTCTTTTTCAAATAATAGTTTCTCTCTCTCTCTCTCTCTCTCTCTCTCTCTCTCTCTCTCTCTCTCTCTCCTCTCTCTCTCTCATACTATGACTTCCTTTTTCAAATAATACTCCATTTCTCTCTCTCTCTCTCTCTCTCTCTCTCTCTCTCTCTCTCTCTCTCTCTCTCTCTCTCTCTCTCTCTCACACCCACACACACACACACACGCACAATATAAATTTTAGAAACAATTGTATTTTAGATGGAAAATTTAATAAGGAGGCAGAGAAAAATTCCCTTTATGGCTCAGTGGGTTGAATACACAGCTACCATGCCATATGAACCAGTTTTGAACTCAATTCAGTGTGTGAATAAAAAGTGAAAATCACTCTTAATCATGTTAAAGATGTTGAAGGAAGAGTAGCAACCGCAATCATTCATGCTCACTGCCCTATTCATATTAGGTTAATGTGTATTAATCCCCCAGCTCCTACTTGTGTGTACCTATCCCCATTTATGGTTATTACTTGTGACTAATTGTGACCGTACAAAACGGTTTATACCTATGGTAATGATATGAAATAATAGGTACATACATATGCATTCCCCCCATGTAAGGGGAATGGCCGAGTCGAAGCACAAGAGGAAATTTATTTGATGTTCTTAAATGAT
>JAXCGZ010017611.1:12500-42500 GCA_037179515.1 Halocaridina rubra | reverse complement strand
GAGAATTCAGTTATGTCAAAGTACTGACGTTAAATGGCAAGTGTTGATATATTCATATTACCATGCAATATTCAAATGTATTGCTGAGTCTTAAATAAAAGGTTAATATAGGATAAACTTTCAGGTTCTGATTAAATAATCTGAGATGCTTGGAGGAACACCTGCTTGAGGAACGTCTGCTCAAGGAACACCAACCTTAGTTCTGAATATGTGTGAAATATTCATATAGTTTTCTCATCTTAACTGCCACATTTAATCTTCATTTCTAACAACTTTTTGATTCTCTGACATATTTTCACCCAAATTTTTAGCCACACTAGGTTTTGGTCTGATGTAAATGGTTTCTTTGTGTCGATCTCTGATAGAGGCGTACCTTGCCACGGTGAAGAGGTAATCACTTAACCTGTCGAAAATATACCTTAATATATAAAGGGTCACATTATGTCTGTTATATATATCTTTAAGCTGGAGACCCCAGTAGTGGCAAAGCACTCAGCTAGGGAAATGGCAAGCCCGTGCTAAAGCCCAGCTTGGAGCACTAATTTGCACATCACTCTTAATTTCCCAGCTGCAATCTGTCCATGTCCATCTATATTAAAATGGAGATGAATAGTGACACATAAAACAGCAAGCAATATATATCTTTAAGCAAAAATAACAATAAAAAAGTTGCTACATTACATATATTTCTAAGTGTATAAACTAGTTCATATTACATTGTATACAAAGTACAATGGGGGCTCCTGTGGCACAGTAGTTAAAGCAATTGACTCTGAAAGTAAGACATGTGATCAAGCCCACTCTGGGGCATTAGAAAGAGCATGCAGCTATAATTCCCTATCTCCAAATTGTCTGTGTCCATCCCAATAATGGATATTAATGGAGAAATGCAAACTGCCAAGCAACATACACAAACTACAATACGTACATAATATTGGCGTAAGAATTGCTAGAAAGACAAGTCAACTTTTCTTGAAATGTGTATTATGTACAAATGGTTAATTTGCCTTTAGACCAATAAAACCCAAAATATCCTTTCACATACTCAAACACCGCACATTATCAATTTCACATTAATATGCTTTATCAGTGTGGGAGTGAAGAAGTGAAACTCCCTTAAGAAAATCATAGTTAAGACACTACCTACTCTGGCAGAGTTCTGTATTTTACTAACCAAGATCATTAGTAGTAATGGTTACTGACTTCTATTAGGTGTGATGTGTACTGTTTTCAAGTTTATCGTCCAGGTTTTTTACCATTCTTACATATGTTACTGCTGTTATTAAATGCCTGGCCAAATAGTCCCGAGTCCCGAAGGAAGGCCACTGCTGATTCCGGTCTTTCCCACAGAGCTCTCAGGGAGTGTATGTTGTGTTGTTGGCCTATCTGGTTGTGTGTAGTGTAGACTTCCATAATGGAGTTGACTGCATGAGGTGATGTGTTGCAAGAGGAGCAGCAAGAGGCCAAACGGCCATAACCAACAACTTTCTCTCAAAGGGCATAAAAACCTGGGAGAGGCTTCAGTCATCCAGGCAGTCAATGCCTGCATATGCTTTTTCACACATATTAGAAGTAAAATACATTAAAGTGTTAATGGGAATGTAATATTTACTCTTTAAGGTAGCATTTTTATTATTCTTAGGATTTACAGTTAAAGTGTTTTCAGGTAAACGCGAACCTACTGGAAGGATGAGCAATGATAAAATGAGTTAATTTCATGTTGTCTGTTTTTTGTGCAATTGGAGGGTATAACATTCTTATACATATTTTATACTTTAAAGAGAACATATACTGCTGAGCCAACAAGATAGCCATAACTGTAGCAATCTAAATAATCTCTTTATTGGATCTACATTTTTTACCACTTTGGTGTCCACAATATGCATGCATGACAGTCTATATATGTACAATTCATAAGTTTTCATACTCTAAACTGGATTACAAGAGAGTAACAAACCCAAAACCGTGAAGTAGTTGCCCGGGTAACCAAAGCCTCTACCAAGTTATCATGCCCCACGAAGGGCTGGGATAGGTTGTGGTGGTTTGGCATCCAATGCTGGTTCTCTTCTGATATGTAACTCCAGAGGGTGGGTCCACGACAAAGTCGGTACCTTACATATACATACTGTAGCCTCCAACCACTATACTACATGGCAATATGCCCACACATACCAAGGGACATTAAAACAACACCTAGCACATGATATCATACAAAAATATTGCTTCTTTTCCCCCTCGCCTACCCTAAACCAGACTCAATCATATCCATATCAAATTAGGCTGCTGTTCCAGCAAGTCATTCACTATTAATGCACAGGTGCATGCACAGGCCCCTGACATCCATCTTTCCAAAGTCTTCCTTCCACCCGGCCAGGCTGTGATGTGGGCATAACCCAGCCCTTCTGAGCCATCACAAGAAGCTGAATGATTCCAACAATACTGCTTGTCCATGATGTAACACGTCACTTAATACAATCATATACATTAGGGGAGACTGCACTGCACAAAACCTACCATTCCAACAACACAACAAACTCCCTGCGAGCTCTGTAGGAAAGCCCGAGATCAGTTGTGGCCTTCCTTAGGGACTTAGGGCTGTTTGGCCATGCAGGTTGGGGAAAGCTAACAAAAATCCACAATGGATGATGACAGTTTTGAAACACAAAACTCTTGCAGAATAAATATTTTCTTATTTGTTATAGTAATGAAAGCTCCTCTTCCATATTAGCATGAAGGAAAAGGAACAGCATTTTTTCTCATCTGCATAAAGAAAGATACAAACTGCAAAGCAATTTGATAAAGTACAGTAATAATAAGACAAAACTATTCCCATGAAATGTATTACAGTACTTCCTACGGCCAACTTTTTGATAGAATGATTTCTCACCTGTTTACATATACCAAGACCTGTTCATCAACAAGTCCAGCAGACGTAAGTGGAACAATAGTTCTTTCTGCCCGTCTACACACAGTTCGTGCTATGTGCAAAGAGGCACTGACACGTCCACCTCCCTAAAAAGGAAGACAATGATCACAACTGGAATTTGATGTTTTCATTCATTATTTTATAATTAAGTGGTACTGCAATGAGTACTATTCTGGTGTTGGAGAGCAAGTAAAATAATATTTAATCATAATTTACACAAGTGGTAACTGGTAAAAGCAGATCATACTGTCTAATAAGGATATTTGCTAGTTTATGTGTCACTATTAATCTCCAACAAAGTAAGGGAGGACAAAGACAGGTTGTAGCTGGGAATTAAGGCTGGATGCCTTTCCTAATGCTTAATGGTGAATTCTCACTGGTTTGCTACTTCCCAAGCCAAGTGCTCTAATCACAGCACTACTGCAGTCCCCTGGTCAATTAAAATGAAAAAGCATAAAAACATATTATTTTACTTACTGGCAAAATAAAATTCGTCAGAGGAGGTAAAAGCATTGTATATTGATCAATCCAGCTTTCCAATTCTAATATGTGACGGGGATTGAAGGAAAGCCTCTCCTGGATACGCGCTGCTCTCTCTGGGTCATCTAAAATGAGGATCATCACTTGCTACAATAATATCAGAGTAAAATATTTATGTACACCAAGTATTTGTTATGGCGACAACTATAGCAAATATTATGGCTTATTCGATACACAACTCTTATTATCCCTTCACAGCTGACAAGTCACAACACTTCCTTTTTGTTTCACCATTCTCTTCTTTCTACTACTTTTTTAAATTGCTCTCTTGTTGCCTAGGCCCCGATAAGGGTAACTTTCTTTGCCTGTCCGTGTCATGCACATATATAAAAATGAGCTTAATCATACACAAATTTTACTATAAATTTTGGAAAAGGTTTCATAATTATACATAAACAATTTAAGAGGCCAAAACATATGGTATACATCCATAAGTATCTGAAAAAAATATAATAAAATTAAGAATACAGCTGCATTCATAAGATATTTTCTAAAGCAAAATTTAATTGAGGTGGAATGACTTTTCCTTTCCCTTTAATAGTAAGCAAGGCCTCCAGAACTGAAGACAAATATTACCAACTCTCAATAAAATAGACAATATTTACTTGACATCAGGTTATAGTATGCAGTTGTCTCTCATGTTACACAGTCAGTTGGGCTGACTCCTCCTCTAGTAAGTCAAATATCATGAGTGTACAAAACCTTTATATACAAGAGTCTACACTTTTCATATAACCTGCTTGCAACTGCCCGCATACTTTAAATCAAGCCAGATTACTGTACTGTACCAAATACAATTTATATTTATAAAAATAGTACAGCAGTTCTTCTAGTGTACTTCTTCTGGAAAGATTATAAAAATTTTAAATCTTTTTTCACATTCCCAAGGTGGATATGCAAAATTTAACTATTTAAAACTGCGTAACATGAGGGGCGCACTGTAGTCAGGTTGCTGACTCTGTTAGAAGTCAATTGAAAAAGTACTACTGTGCTCACACTTCAATTATGAGCTTCTGAGTGCCTGCAACTAAGAACAGGAAGAGGTAATGAGGATTCAATACAACTTACCTATAATTTCTTGATTTCTTGGAGTTGCCAACAATGTAGAGATATCTTGCAAAATACACTGTATTCTCTCTAACTGATCAGCATAGTCATGTTTTTTTTCCACGGCAAATTCCTTTGCTAACCTTCCAAAAAGGAGAAAGAACATAATGTAATTACATTGTAAACAATATTAACATCAAAATACAGTATATTAATGAAATTTAGTTCCATAAGCCCATGGACCACATGCTCTTGAAAATGTTGCTGTCATCAAAAAATATGTTTAATAAAATCTTTATTTATACAACAATGCTCTCCAGGAGGCTGCAATAGATTAGTAGTTAGAATGCTCGAGTTGGTAAGTGACAAACCCACATCTGAACCTACCACAGGGTGCGCAGAGAGGCATCCAGCTCCAACCTACCCATGTCCACCCCCATTCTAATCGGGATTAAGAGTGTCACATAAACGAAAATGTGCTAAATTACAGTTTTTTATTTTTTTGGTACTACAAATATAGCCTAAATGATTAACTCAACTCAGATGAAAACTTACAAGCATCATTCTAAAGTAATGTGTAAGAATACAATAGAAAATACATTATAAAGCTCATGAAATCTTACCCAATGTGTGAAGACAGTTCGTCTGTAGTGCCCAATGCATTAAAATAATCACTGTCTTTAGGAAGACGCTGCCCTGAGTATAAACTTGAGACTCCTTTGTCCCCTGTGCGCGTGTAGATTTTCAAATCATCACTGGGAAGATAAAAAAACATTCTTACTTGCCTGAAAATTCTTATGCACATACATATATAATGGCTGCAGCCCAACTTGTGAGAGAGGGATATGAAGTCAAAGCACACACATTCACTTTCTTTCTTTCCTCCCACATGTGGGCTTTTTAGCTTGTCAGTGCGGAGCATCTTCTCCATTCTGCTCTGTCCCGGAAGATATCCTCCTCCTCTGATCTATTCAGTCTTCCCATTCTGTATTTTGTTAAGATTTCTTGTATACTATCCCTCCATCTTTTTCGTGGGCGGCCCGTGGGCCTTCATCCGTCTGGTATCCATCTGAATGCTAGTTTTGGAATTCTTGCCTCCTCCATTCTCTGTACATGCCCCAGCCACCTCAGCTTAGCTTGCTCAATTTTTGTTTCCAATGATACCACTCCTAGTCTTCTTCTACGTTCTTCATTCATTATTCTATCAATTCGTACACACATTCACTAGAAAGTAATATTCCTCAATCAAACCTCTTGGTAATTATCTAGAACCTAAAAACATTCTATATAGTATGATATCTATTTTTATGTATACAGACCAACAAATGGTGCAAAGTTAAAGTGTCTCATGGAAGCTTTTAAATAAACACTATTAGACAGGTTCACGTGCCCTGTGAGGGGCAGGAGTTGGTTACGGCAGTATGGCCTCTTTTGCTGCTTATCTGAGTTGCTTGGCTTCCTCCTCTTATTTGCAGTTTCAGAGAGTGGGCCTAAGTCGTAGACACTGTCACTCAAAACAATACTTCTAGATATATTCATAAGGCATATATAACTACAATATTTATTGTATGTCCACATCAGTCTAAAATCAATAAAAAGCTGTTTATGTAGTAGTTACAATATCATTAGAGTCCATAATCAGTGATCTACTAGTTTTACACATATTCCAGCCACGAAAGAAGAAGGCATAATGAATATAGTATCTTTAATACACTTAACAGTGCTTTCCTGTATTCATACAGTCATGCATCACCTAATGTCTGATAGCATATATGTCTGCCACCAAAATGTAAATTATAATATTCTGATCATGTAAACAGACATAACAAATATTAATGGGTGTGATGCAAACACTCCTAAAACAGTAACAAATGTTGAGATATTACAAAGTTATCTTTGTACGTACGACGAGCGCCTAATGTCCCCTATTTGGGAATGTTACTCAAAATTTTGGTGATGCAGGACTGTATCATACTTGAATCTTAAATTTAGTTAACTTACATCCATGTACACACAATATTTTACATACTTTAACACTCCCCCATTTATTGATATTGTCATTTCTTTTTCAAAAGGCAGATCTTTTGCTTACCTGCAACATATTTAAATTGTGGTTTTCTTTATAATGTCTCTACATCAATAGATGGACTTTGCGAAGTCTGAGGGGTGACTGTACAAATAAATAAAAGCTAAGTAGTATATTATTTCTATAACTGGACTGTAACTATGTATTACCATAATATGAGGTTCATTGGCCAAAATTTTCTCTTCTACAGCATTTAAACATTGAGATTTCTCCTTTGTTTAATTAAATGTATGAATAATGTACATAAAACTGCACTACAGGGTCAATTAATTTAATAAGGCTCAACTCTGAATGCAAATTCTGGGTCCAAAGTACACATCTGTTCAGTATAGCATTAAATTTAGAAGTAAAAATTATTAGTAATACCTAACAAATGAGGACCTCGGTAGTGCAATAGATAGAGGACTCGATTCGGGAAGTGACACAATTTAGTTTTTCCCAGCTCCAGCCTGTCAGTATCCACCCCCATTAAATTGGGGATGAATAGTGACACATGACACAGAAAACAGCAAAGTAAAACCCAACATATGTTGAAAAATAAAAAAACAAGCAGACAGAAATCTAAGAGACCCTCTAGTGAGGGTAACATCCATACTCTACCTATAACATCGTGTGAGTTTTTGTATTACTCTAGCTGATGTGTTATTGGCCTGCAAAAGTCTCTGAGCGCCAACAAATGCTCCAGAGCACGACACGAGGGTTCGATGAAGCATGCCGAAGGTGTTCCTTAACAAGGCAACTTCTGGGTATAATGGCATGCAGTATCCTAGAAACCTGGAATAAAACAAAACTAGATTTATCAGCTTCGTAATGTAACAAAAATGTTGTTCGCATTAATATTTTTTATGTCCAGATAGCTTGGCTGTTTCCAAAAAAATTCTGTTGCTGTTTTCACACTGTCCCGGCAATCCTTTTACTTGTCAGGCTAGTAGTGAGGCTGGATGCCATTAGGGCAATATTCGTAAGTTTTCTAGGCTAACCTAATCAGAACCAATTAACTAAAATATTGGTTTTAACATCCCATTAATATATCATCAGCGAAAAAATTTACAATTCTCAGCTCTGGTGGTAGTGTCTGCATTAAAGTAAAACTTTATCCTAACCTGAACAAATAATGTCAATAGTGATTGCATATTCACTCTTGGTGTTTACATCCCACTGTTACGTAATGTACATATGCATGGCTGGGAAAAACCCTTATTTTGCATAAATTTGTATTAATGACAAGGTAAAATACACCATTTTCCTGTATCACGTGGCGATTTTCACACTAATTAACTCAGATAATTCGTAAGACGAATATCTACAAATAAATAATAAAATTAAGGAAGAAAACGACACTCATACTCACCTGCTTAAAGTCAAAGTACTTCTTCTTGAATGCAGTGGTAGGTCGCGACCCACTGTCACTTCCACGAATTATGGATAGATTTCTCATAAGATCTCTCTCTCTCTCTCTCTCTCTCTCTCTCTCTCTCTCTCTCTCTCTCTCTCTCTATATATATATATATATATATATATATATATATATATATATATATATATATATATATATATATATATATATATATATATATATATATATATATATATATATATATATATATATATATATATATATATATATATATATATATATATATATATATATATATATATATATATATATATATATATATATATATATATATATATATATATATATATATATATATATATATATATATATATATATATATATATATTATATATATATATATATATATATATATATATATATATATATATATATATATATATATATCGTACCATTTATTGACTACAAAAGCAATTTGACGAAAATAATTCTAAGTCTGAAAGGAAAAAAAGTGGAATTATAAGCAGATAGTATTACCTTCTCACCTATTAACTTTTAGTAAATATATTATTATTGTTCTTATTATCATCATTATTACTTAGTAAATATGTTATATATTTACTCTTATAAATATGAAAAGAGAACAGATGCTATAGTAAGTAGAATTGCCGTCTTCTCACCTATTACTATTTTGTCAGTATCTTTTAACAGGAGAGAAACAAACATGCTATAATTAGCTATTACCAAATTAATAGCTAATAAAACTTTCTTGAATATTAACTAAATTATGACTATTAATTGTTCAAATAACAATAAAGGAACTTATATATTGTCAATATATTTTAATTGGAAGAAACTGCCGTGTAATATGGTCATTTACAAGTTAATGACCATTAAGACTTACTTGATAATTAACTAAATTGTGACTGTTTACTATCCAAATAACAGTAAAAGAATATTTCATAAAGCATTTCATTTCCTTGTCCATATGCCTGTAGGCTACCCTCACATTTGCTAAGAAAGCATATGCTGCCCTCACTATTCCATTTCTGGAGACAAATCGGCCAGTATCTGTACTCCTAGACCTCTCTCATTCTCTGTGTCTTGAAATTTTACTCCTGTTATTGAGTATTCAAGATTGGGCCTTCTTGTACTTGTACCCATTCTCATTACCTTACATTTTGAAGTACTGAATTACATTAACCACTTTTCTGACCACTCATGCAGAATATTTAGATATTCCTGAAGTTATCTACCATTGTTCTCTTTTCTTGCTTTCTTCACAAGCTTTACATCATCTGCAAACATATTCATGAATGAATTTACAGACTCTGGTAGGTCATTCCATATACAAGGAACAAAAGTGGCCCTAAAACTGAACCCTGTGGAACTCCACTACTAACCCCTCTCCATTCAGACACTGAGTTTCTTACTCTAACCCTCTGTTCCCTTCCTTATTAGTAAGTTTTTATCCATTCAAAGACATTTCCACCTATTCTCGCCCTTGCTTGCAGTTTCTTAATAAGTCTCCCGTGTGGGAACGTATCAAATCCCTTCTGGAAGTCTAGGAATATGCAATCTACCCAGTCCTCTCTTTCCTGTATTATTCGGCTTGCCTCATCATATAATTCTAATAAATTGGTTAATGTTGAGCTACCTTCTCTGAAGCCATGTTGTTTCACTTACAAAAAGTTCAAGGATTCCAAATGAAGAAAGATGTGTTTTCTCAGTAGGTTCTCCAAAACTGTGCAAACTAGAGTCCTGTAGGAAAGTACCCCTACATATCTGTCCTGTATGGCGTATTTAATAGTCTTAGGTTACCAAAGACCGAGACACCTGGAAAATAATCGAAAAACATATAACAATTAATACTCCTTAATATCTGCTATCTTTATAATACCGTCATAGCATATCAGATTATGGTATTCGAGTGTAATAGGAGATAGTTACATTTTTCCTAATTGTTTAGTTTATTTTTCTTTTAATTCGTTGTCCCATAATTTGACAGTATACTGTATCAAAATAAAATATTTGACCATTATTCCTCCTATGGATCATGTAGCAAGAATTATTATTATTTTATTTCAAAGAGGTAAAAAAAAAAAAAAAGTCAGGTTTTTTTATTTAGGTAACGACGAGGGGTTGTCATAGCAAAAAAATGTTTGTTATTGTTGTAGTAGCAACTACAAGAGATACGATAATTAACTACAGGCTGCGATAATTTGCATAATATCCTTTTTTTTTTTAATTTAAAACTTGACATCAGTTACAAAATAATATTTATGCACATATCAGAATAAAACTATTTAAAGAAAATTAAATTTTCTATACATATTTAGCCACTCCATTTCCTTACAGGATATTCATATAAAACATGAACTTATATGAACAATTTTTTTAACAACTAATACACATGTACAAATAAATTCATTGCATTACAAATAATTCAAGTTATAATTCAACCAATTAGGTGAAATATTGTTTTTCACATCTAATTATTTCATCACTATACACGATATTTAGATAAAAAGCTGTGTGGGTCAGGTAAAGATAGCAACTTCCAGCACATTAAATAACCAATATGACCATTAATAAATAGTATATCTGAATACGTGTATTAACATACAATTTCATAAAGGTAATTACTATTTTATATATATATGTCTAAATCAGATTATTTCCATATACGATAATCATATAAAAATTAAACGATACAGACTATTGCCAGTTTATCGGCTGCTATTGCAGTACAGCGGTTGAAGGAGTAATGATATTAAATGTCTAATTCTTTTGTAAATATATACTGTTAATTTAAGTGAAAAGCAACTTATAAAAGGTGAGAATTTAATTGTACAATTATTTTGTGTAATTTTACTCGGAATTCAAGTGAAGAGCAACTTATAAAAGGTAAGAATTTAATTCTTAAACCCGTGAAATTAAAGGTTTTATTTTCACACTTCCAAACTATTTGATAAAGATTATGTTAGTTTTTACAATTCGTTATTTTTTTTCACGGTTCTCACATTTTCACCTGGAAAATAGCATAATTCTATGATAGATTCAATCCCCTCACTATTAGTAATGGGTAAAAGCATGGGAAATCAGGAATTTGATGGAAAAAAAAAAAAGTTTCTCAAGTTAGCGTAATGGGGTATGGGGAGCAAAGCCCCCCACAGTTAGGAATGGATTTCTTGTGTTTCTATGTTTTTACATATTTATGTTTTTCTTATTTCACTATCTGAAATAAGTCAAAAGTAGGAGAGTTTAGGTTTGATTGGTTATTGGGGGACGGGGGAGCGAAGCCCCTCAGAGTTAGCAATAGTTTCTACTTTTTTATTCTGAAATATTTGCATTTTTTTTTTCACACGGTTATTTTTATTTACTTATGATATCACCTGTTAATTATTACTTATTTAGGTTAGTCATGAGGGTGTGAGGCCCAAGCCAGGGGGGTTTCTACTTTTTTATTCGTACGAATATTTTAAATAGCCTCAGAAAATACAGGAACAGTTGAATAAATATAAGAAGAGTGCTAAACATAACATCACTAATATAATTAATATAGGGAAAACAATGGAATAATAATAATGGTGCAGAAAGATAAACAAAAGAATGAAAATAACACTTGCTTAGCTCAGGAACATTGGCAAAAACAATAGAAATAAAACATGTAATACTATTATCTCCAATTTATAAATATGTATTTGAAAATGAGCCACTTGCCATTGATAAATAGCAAAATTTTTATACGGATACCAATAGTGTAGAGACGTCATAACTTCTAATATTTTATGATGCTTTAGCCTAGCACAACTTGAATGAAAATGTTTTTTCTCCAGCTCTCCCCCTGTAAGTTGAAAATTTTGATTTATTATGGATTGTTCCCCCCCTAGGGAGGCAAGAATACCTCCTTCGTAAAAGTCTACTAAATGGGGTAGAGCGAGAGAATTATGAATCCCCATCTTTGTAGTTTCCTCCCTAAGAGTCAAGATATTTCTCTGACTCTGCCACTCCTTTATATTGGGAATTATGGGTTTTGTATAAAGATAAATTATGGACTGTAAATAGTCTCAGTAGCTTATCCCCAGCCATTATATTTTATATCTTGGACTGATTTACAAGAGCTATATCAGAGATGGAACGAATTTAAAAATATTTCTTGTTTTTGTCGTTCAGGTACAGAAACCACCTAAATATTAGAGAAGGGGAAAATATGTATATTTAATGAATATACAGGTTTTAGAGGTGTACAGTAGCTAATTTGGTTGGTAAGTTAGACGTCCGATAATTGTAATTGAATTAACCCTGAAGTACTCATTCATATATACCCAAGGAGAAAAATAAATCACAGTGTGAACTTTTTTCCAGACCAAATATAGGATTAGCGTAAATGAAAGTAGTTGTAGTGTGCATTTTTCTTCAATGCGTGACTTATATACGTGTTCTTTTATCTCTCTCTTTTATGCAGGAGACAATGTAATGGTCTGCAGAAATCACTAATAAGATGCGAATACTACGGTCAGTATTAGGAGGATGCATGTGTGTGGTGGCTTGCGTTGTAGTCTTAACTACACTCACCTCCACACCTCCTACCGGACCTGCTATTCATTCGATTGTGTCACACAATTTAAAGGTAATGAGTGCAGGATGTTGTAAAGAAGAGTAACTCCAGGGTGCTCTAAGGTTATTCATACATGCAAGGCAAGTCACATACCTAACCTATCAATTTACAGGGTTATTTAACTTTACCTGGTGTTCTTGGGGTTGCTCATCTTTACTAGATCCTAAGTTTGTTCTGTGTCATGAAATGTTTATTAAGGTTTCTATATCAGTCTGAGAAGAGGAAATGAATAGGTTCAGTCCAATTGCGAAATGTTCTTGAAACGATTTATCAGTCTTAAATGGATTCATTAAACTTTGATTATTTATATACCACTGAATTATTTTTTTTCTTAGTACATTTGTATAACTGATATATGCTGCTGTAGAAAATGTGCTTGGAATGCTAGTACCTTATCTTGTGTTGTATAGTGTGACAACCCTCTCAAATCTTTGCCTAATTTCAGGATTGCTAATTTCAGAGATAGAATATGCTGATTTAACATCTGTGATCTATTATATCCTTGCTTTTTACATTTAAGAAGAACAAACTTTTTAATTTCCCCCTGAGGGAGTGCAAGAATACCTTCTCCATGTTCCCCAGTGTTGTAAAAGCTGACTAACTTAGGAGGAGCAAAGGCACCAGGAATCCCCTCATTTGTATTTCCTTCTTCAGAGTTTTTTTTTTCTACTTAGCTGCCCCCCTTCTAAGGAAGATTTTGGCTTTTGTATCTAGATAGAACTTAAAGACTTGTGCTATTAGCTATGAACTTAAGTAAAAGTGAACTACTGTATATATAATTCTTATCTGATGTAGAAGGCTACTGGTAATGAGAGAGATTGTAAGAGTCCCTTTTATGCATAACTATTAATCCCCATTATGGGGTGGACACAGAACATTGCTAGAGAATGAAGCTTGGATTCCTTTCCTAACACATAGTATGATAGATCATGGATCTGTCAACTACTGAGGCAAGTAGGCTATTCTAGCCACTTTGCTATCGTGGTCCCTTGGAGAGAATGAGCTCCACATTTTGTATTCCTGCATGTCTTAAGAACCAAATTTAGGTATCCAGGGAGCCTGAACTGGGCAATCTCTCTCTAGATTATTTCTTTCTTTTTCAAAAATAATGCCATAGGAGGTGTGGTTGGAAAGAGTAATTTGAAGCCATGCTCCATCAAGTCTATATTTACAGTTGTGGCCGCCATTCTTGCTCAGTGGGATATAGCATCTTCTTTTTAATTAGAATCACTTTAGCAAATTACATATTGTTTTTGCCATTTTTAGTGTCTCTTTTAATCCCCATTCAGATGAGGATGGACGCAGACAGATTGGAGCTGGGGAATTAGGGTTTAAACATATATTTCATTGCAGGAGGAGCTGGAAGGGAAGATGACATGCGATCAGCGGCATCTAGAGGGTTTGGGATTTGTAGAAGACCCCCTACTTTTCCCACAACATTCTTGGGATAACCTGAGTACTCCTGTTTTAGCATCGGCCGTAAGTTTTTGCACTAGAAGCTGTTCCTATATGGTGTTAATTTAACAACTTTTACACTTTTTCTTTTGGATAGTGTACTGCTTTTTTTCAGTTAGGATATTAATGTCTTGTGGTATAAAAAAATTGCAGTTTGTTAAGCTTATTTGGGCGGTATTTTGCAGTGTAGCATGTGATAGTACTTATAACAGGTTAGTAATTTTTTAATGGTTAAAAGCGCTGACTGAGATAATAGGAGCTACCAGTACCCTCTCCCTGTCTCCAGATGGTTGTGGTGAATATTAAATGTGAGATGCACCATAGAGAGTTGAATTCACGACCTTCAAAATTCCATTCAGGCATTACATCTGCTGAGTTACAGCTGGGTGCTTGTATAGGTTCATAACAAATAAATTTTATATCTCAAAACAGTTGTTTTAGATGCATTGTATTATGCTGTTTATTCTGTGTAAAATATTTTTCTTGCATGCTTACAGGTATCAGGTGGAGAAGTATGGCAGGTGGAGGGCCTTTTAGCAGCTGCACAGTTGATATCTACAAATCTCACTGTTGTGATATACAGTCTTGAATTACCATCACTTCAGCTGCAACAAGTAAGGAAGCAATATGGCTATGATATTTTATTTATATATTCTCTAGAGGGAGTCAAGACTACCTCCTCCATGTTCCCCTGTGTGTTATAAAAGTCAACTAAATGGGGCGGATCCAGGGAACTGGGAATCCTCGCCTTTTGTATTTTCCTTCCACAAAGCATCAACTTTTTGCTTTGACTCGGTCATCCCCTTATGAGAGGGATTATGGCTCTTGTATATACATAGAGATTGATTTATGTATTTATTGTGGTCGCAAATATTTCGCATAAGTAACCAATATAGGATTATCATCATTCTTTAAGTTTTATGTCTGTAATCTTATATTGTCGATTATTAGATGTAGATCATACTAAGGACCTCATATGGTTCCCTTGAGAGGATTTGATCATTAGCGTCCACTTGAATACTGAAAAGTAGGAGTTAAGGGAGTTTATTTTTTTTATTAAAGCTAATTTATGGTTTCCATAAATGACTTCCTTACTTCACCTAACATTAGATTTGCAAGGATCATATATCCCACTTTAGAATATGAAAGTCACTCAGATAATAATGTCCTTGATACAGATCCTTCTGAGTTTGCCATTGATCAACATTTTATTATATTGTGCTGTTTTCACTTGACCTCAAATCCAACCTAACCTAACTCAACCCAGCCTAACCTAACCTTCACCACTTCTTGTTCTTTTGACAGTAGTGATCCACTGTACAAAATGGAAATCATTCATGACTCCCTGCCCTAGGATTGATGTCTTACATTCTGCAAGGAAATAAATGCAAATAATTTTATAGATCAGTACCTTTAGAATGTTGTGACCGCAATGGTTAGAGTGCTTAGGACAGGGAAACAAGGCTAACAAAACACAGTACAAAGTGTAGCTAGATATAGAGATGATGAGTTGTATTACACTTTTGAAAAGTTGACTTAATCAAGGTAATGCTTAAAATATTTTTTCAGCATTATGGGCCCTCAGTAAAGATAAATTTGATGCTGGAAGCATATTAATGATAGGATAATGTTGCCTTAAAGCACTGATACTGAATATTGAATGCTGGTTACAGCAAAGGTAATGGTTGGAACATTAAAATTCTACTTTAAAGACGAGTTTGTATTGTTTGTATTTACAGTTTAACTACATGCACATTCAGTGGCTGTTATCCCCCTTGTAAGGAGGATAGCCTAGTAATAGCACACACATTCACCAGAAACCAATGCACCTCGATCACTCCTCTTAGCTTCTTTGGGCTGCAATGCTTTCCCCCACCATGGCCGGGGTCGGGCACCATCGTGCTTAGGTCACCTACAGAGTAAATGAAAAAGGATCATCCGCCAAGAGGCCCGAGAACTGCAGCTGCTCCTCTGCGTTCTAAAAATAATACTTCTACTCAGTTGATGGGAGAAAATAAATACTGCCTCCATATTCCTTGCATTTCGTAAGAACCAACTAAATGTAATAGGGGAGTGATATGCTGGCTATCCCTTTCCTCTAACATTGGTTTTCTCATGCCACAAAGCAACTGATGAGAGGCCAAGATTTGTAGAGAATGGAAAAGACCTGTGGCCTTCCCTCTTTTCTTCAGATATGGATGCCTTCCTGGCTTCAGTAGAATGCAATATCATGCACAAAAAAATTATACAGTCATATAATTTATAACACTGAAATGTTACCATACAGTTCGAAATGGTAGAAAAAGACTTAATAAAGGAAATTGCATGAAAAATGTATTAAGTACTTATTACTCTCATGACCTCAGCTGGTTAAAATCTCGAAGTACAATACAACAATACACAGACAATAAATAAACAAACGGTTTGTTGACTGTGTATTCTTGTATTGTACTATGAGAAGGTGATGAGTGGAGATCACGAAATTAATAGGTACAGTAATTCATATTTTTTTCATGTTTACTTTAATGGGCCTTTTCCTATCATTGGCATATAAGCATTGTAGCACTGATATATGTCTAGTTTTTGTGTTACTTTCTATTTATTTTTCAGTTAGAGGATGTGTGTAATTTATCTTGCGTTGTCATGAAATTTGACTTTGGTGTTTATCCCTCTCATGTGAAAGATTTACGACTCAAAGCTTATAGACCCATCATAATCCAGGTTAGTTTCTCTTTTGCATATCAGAGTGTGTGATTATTTCATGAAGCAAGAGATGCATTGTTGAGCTTACTATGCTTTTAACCGTGAAAATACACCCTACTTATTTTGTTTTCAAGATTTAGTTATGAAATGAGTGGCTTAAATCGGAAACTAAACCAGTTTATATTTTTGTTTTCTTTCTGAGGATCTTTAAAGTTTATACAAGTTTTCCTTTTTTTTTTATTTGAGGGACACTAATTATTTTACATCAAAGAACTGTTGTTTACTTTTTTATTTGAGGGACACTTTGAACTGTTGTTTCCTTTTTAATGTGAGGGACACTGAAGTTTGTATGTCAAACAACTGTTATTTCCTTTATTTATCTTTGGACACTGAAGTTTGTAAAGCAAAGCAACTCAAGTACTTTGAGTAGACAAAGAACGTTTGTAAAAGAAACTGAACATGATTTCAGTGTAAGCCACAAATCAGAACGAAAGAAGCTCCCGGTTAAGAAGTTAATGTGATATCCTTTATAAATGTATTTGTAGTGAGTGTTGACTATACCAGTATTTACTGATAAGGGCCAATTGCATTCTAGATTCATGTTTACATGCATAAAGTAATGGGCAGCATTTAGTCCTTTTTACTGATGGAACAGAACGTATGTTTATTATGATTACATTGATTGTATATCGTTTGTTTTTTATGTTCATTCTGTTGTACCATACTGCAACCTAATCTTAATACTCTTTCCAATAGGTAATAGTAAACGTTTAACTTCTTCCGCAGGAAAATGGTAAATGTTTTAAGTTCTTCCATAAGGTCATAGTAAATCTTTTAATTTCTTCCATGAAATAATAATAATTCTTTAACTTCTTCTATTAGGTAATAATAAATATTTAACTTTTTCCATAAGGTAATTGTAAATGTTTTGGATAACTATGTCTATGTTTGAAGCCAGTTACCATTTTGCTGAGAAAAATATAGTCTCTGAGAACCCTTTACTTGAAGTCTCAATCGAGACACTAAATTTGTGAAAAGGGGTAGGATATTTACACTCATCATCAGTCCATGACATTGAATTCATAGTAATATATTACAAAGTCTGACTTTTTTATTTTATAAATTGTTCTATTGTAAAAAATGACAGTGCTTAAATTAGAGTTGTAGGGACATCTAGAAATTATCTTCCTTTTCATCACCTTTATTAGCCTGTCTTTATATGGGTAGGCGTTGTTAATGAGCCGCCTCCACCTGCCTCTGTCGCCTGTCATGTTGGTATCCAGGCCCTTCTCTCATATCTGCTATGAAATACTGTGTACAGTTTTTATATTATTTATAGTTATTAGAAGTATTTATAACTTATCTTACGTTACTATAGTCTCTGTAGAAAATAGAATGTTAATTTCAAGTTTTTTGAATACCCAAATATGACAATTTCAGGAATTGCTGGTCCGCACAGGAGCAGTCTTGTGGCTTGATGCAAGTGTGAGATTTGTAATGGAAACTCACGACTCCGAAGTAGCCACAGATAAGATAGAGGAATGGAGTAACTTGGTTTTGAAAAATGGAGGAGTTCTTACTTGGCCCTTAGCAAGTGTTTCCGTTCTACCTACAGCAGCTCTTACTCATCCAAATATGTTTCCCTTTTTTCATACAGATAAACACAATTATGACTTTCAGCAGGTAAAGTTTATTTAAACTGGCTTTTACAACCTGGATTATATGTATGTATTGAATTTTTATATACTGTATACATATATATTATGGTATCTAGGGCACTGTGGTATCACGGTGATATGAGCACTTAGCTTGGGAAGTGACAGAACCGTGTTTGAACCCACTGTAGGTCATTAGGAAGGGTATCCATCTTTAATTTCTTATCTCCAATTTGTCTTTGCCAAATGGGGATTAACTGTGGGGAAAAAAAAAAACAGTTTTTTATCCATGGAGAAATAATTCTGCACCCTATTCCCTTAGTCATAAAATCTAATATTGGGGGATAGAGGAGCAAAGTGCTGACAATCCTATCCTCCCTAGAATTGAATTTTCCTATACAAAACATTTGATCAAAAGATAAGGATTGGCACAAGGCTCTGTTGGCCAAACTCCCTGCCTATGGCTTTAGCCCTTCTCTCTGCTCTCTGATTTCCAATTTTCTTTCTTACCGTGTTATATATGTAATTGTTGATGGTTCGACATCTAGCCCTTTCTCTGTTACCAGTGGTGGTCCTCAGGGCTCTGTTCTTGCACCTACTCGGTTCCTTCTCTTCATCAATGATCTTCTACAATCCCCATTTTCCTTTCTTCATGCCTTAGCTAACGATTCTACCCTTCACTTTTCCTCTGCCTTTTCTTTACAACCTTCATCTGCTACTCGTAATCAGTCTCATATCACTTTCTTCTACTGGCAACTCCAATTTGCAGAGGGTATCTGAGTTGGGCACTCAAAATTTAGTTAAATTCAATGCCTCCAAGACACAGTTTCTGGCTATCTCTTTATCTTCTACTCCTCCTGATAACCTTATTGTCTCCAAAACAAACGAAATTTACCCTCTTAATTCTATCAACATACTAGGGATCCATACAACCTTTAACTAGTCTTAGAGGAATCACATAATCCAAATTTCTAAATCTTCATCCAAAAATTTAGAGGTCCTGTTTCGTTTTCGTCATTACTTTTCCTCTTTACAGTTACTTAAAATTTATAAAGGTCTTATCCGTCCCTGCTTAGAATACTGCTCACACATCTGGGGTGTTTCTTCTTATACTTATCTCATTGATAGGGTTGAATCTAAGGCAGTCATACTCATTAATGATTCTTCTCTTACTTCTAATCTGGATTCTCTCTCTTTCTCTCTTCGCCGTAAAGTATCATCCCCTTCTCTTTTCTATCGCTACTACTTCCATCACTGCTCTGATGGGTTGGCGAGTTGCATCCCTACCCTACTGCCGAGGCCTCGTAACACTCGCTAAGCGGCCTCATCTCACAGGTAGTGTGTGAAGATTTGTAGCTCGTGGATTGCTCGGTGCAGCGACTGCTTCTTTCCATCTACCTCCAGACTCTGGAACTCTCTTCCTCCTCCTGTCTTTCCTAATTCTTATGACCTATCTTCCGTCAAAATGTGGATCTATCATCATCTCAGGGCCTTATCCTCCATATCTCTAGGTCCTCTGTACTTTGACTATTTTTTCTATCCGGCATTTTCCTTTGTGTAACATTACTTCATCTCTGCCTTTTCCTTCCCCTTTTTCTTTTCCTTCGTCTTGGTGTTTTCTCATGCCCGGGCCTTTATTGATAAGGGCAGTTTTTGCCTGTCCCAGTGTCACATACACACACACACACAAAAAAAAGGTATGATAAAACCCAGCTACCTCTCTATTTTTGTGTTCTGCTGATTATTTATTGTCACTCGTTTTGTCTCAACAGATGGGAGATGCAGGTACAATTCTAGTGTTCAACACTGCGGGTGTCCATGCTTATTTAATGAAGCCCTGGGTGTCATGTGCACTAACTCAAAATTGTATTAGCCCCATTGGTGCTCAAGACACAGGATGCAGGTGAGTAAAGTACTGAATTCAAAATTGATCTTTCTGCCACCCTGTTTCTGTTGCAGGACTGTGGTGTCAAGGGCAGGATATACTATCATAAAAAAAATTAACTATACATGTATTAACTTTTTGTCTACTAGAGATTGCAACCTATTCTTTATTCCTTAATTGTTTTGGTCATTGTTTTGTTTGATATTATACCATATAATTTTTATAATAATACTTGTTATTTTTAAGAAAGACAATATTTTGTGGTAAGTGTGACTTGTATATATATTTTATATTCCCATAGACATGAATGAAATTACATCAGTGTTCCCAAGTGTGTTGTAAAATAAAGGTGAATGGATGCGTATTTGACTGGGCCATGCATCTTACAAGTGGGATTCCAGCTCTTGAACACAGATATATTTTAGAAATATATTGACATTAAAAATGCCCTTACTGTAAGGCTTCATTTATTATCACTTTATTTTACGAATATTTAGGTATGACAAGAAACCACTGTTTCGCTATTCAGGATGCCATCATTATGATGCCTCAGCTTTTAACGTAGCACTGGGTGTCATGTTCTCTTATGACACAAGGCCATATTTAGCAGCCTCTTCGCCATTTACGCGAATTTTGCAGAAGCCAGAACAGGAACTTGATGCTTTAGGAGGAGAGAGCAGGACGAATATTTCCCTTAGAGAGAACCGGCGATCGGAACTTGATGGAAGTTTTATACCTAGTATTGATGGTCTCTCTGTCAAAAATGGCATTCACAAACTTTTACCCTCTGTTGACAGTAAAGGAGTAGTTGCCAACAATGGCAAGAGCGAAAGACAATCAGTTGTAAAGTTAAGCAAACAAAGTAGTCTCTCTACCAAAGACAAAAATGATCATTGACCAAAATCGAATTCTACAACAGTTATGCCTCCCTCTCATTTAATATATTTATTTTATGTATTCCCTGAATTAATTCTCTTTTAAATTATCAAATCAAGTGACACGTATCTATAAGCAGAACTACAGATACGTTTGTAGCAAGTGTACAATATGTTTTGACCCAAAGCACTGACACTTAAAGTAACAGTTTTTTTTATTCTCTAAAGTGATGTCAGTGAATGGTTTTTGCTCATTTAAAATCTGCATTTAAGACTGGTTTTACTGCTCTTGCTCAGAGCTCCCTCAACATTTATCTTTTGGTTTTTAACTTCTGATTTCAAGACTACAGTTCACATCTTTGCAGTGAGAAAACTATATGCAGTTCTTTATTGAAAAGAAAGTTCGTTTTCTTATTGATTGTGTAGTGTATACAATTCTCTTATTGCCTGTGCAGTGTATGCAATTTTCTTAGTAAATAGGTTTATGGATAATTAAATGAACTCGAAAACTGCAAGTGATTTTGATGATGCTATTGATTCCCGGAACTCACATTCATAATGTGCTGTGTGATAGAGCAGTAATTCTCTCTGATGTATTTCCTAAGTTTGTCATTAACTAGTCATGTTTAGTCTTGTTTACAATGTTTACCTCATTTTGTAAAAGTAATTTATTACACTATTTAATAATATACATTTATTAAGTAATCTGTTGGTTGCAGAATACACTGGTATGTAATACGAAGTATATCAGCTTACATTTTTAAGATAAGTGACACTTTCTCTGATGCCAAAAAGGTGCGTTATCAGTCCTTTGTTGATCAGCATTTAATGCTTACTTAGAAACAGCATAATTGACACTTCACATAAAATAACCCATTGGTGTAGAGGGACTTCTGATTCTGAGAACTAATCGTAGGGCTAATATCTGGATCTTGTTTTAAACTCTTCATTGTTCAAAAGCTATCATACAAATTCGTTTCTTGAATAGCCCGCTTGTCGTATCTTTTCACGACTGCCTTGTTGTATCTTTTCAATTTATGAATGCCTTGTCATGTCTTTTCATGACTACTCTCTTGTATCGTCTCCTGACTGCCCATTCATATATCTTTTGACACCTGTCTTATCTTTTAATGACTGCCTTGTCATATCGTTTCTTGACAGCCCTGTCATATCTTTTCATGACAGCCCCGTCATATCTTCACAATGAACCCGTCATATATATTCACAACCGCCATGTCATATCTTTGCTTCACTGCTCTGTCATATCTTTCCCCAGCTGCCCTGTTTTATCTATTCGCTACTGCCCTGGCATACCTTTTCATGACTGACCTATCATATCTCTTCAAATTAAGTGTCAGACTTAATATTTCTAATAGAAAACAACTTAGTTGAACACGAGCTGTATGGTAACAGACTTCTGTTTTGGATACCGATATAGAAACATTCAATGCAAGAAGTTGAGAGGAATAATCAGTATTCAGATACTCTGTAACTACATATGAATGATATTAGAAACTGTTCTTGTTTAACCCATTCATTTGTTTTGTAAGACTTAGACCATCCTGTACTTGGAGCCACTTTATACATTCATGCCCAGTATATACTTAAGTGTTTGAACAGGTTCTCACTCATTTTTGTTCAAAAATTTTTGCACAAATGAAAATTCCTTACATATTCTTTGCATTGTCTTTTTGTCATGATGTCTTCATCCTTATGCAATATTGTTGTAAAATTGTAGTTCTTGTGGGTTTCATGTTAGTTGAACCTGTTTGTGCTCAAAATATCAACAGTCAAAGATTTAACTGCAATAATCTTAAAATATGTTATTTTTATGTTAATCTCTTCTTTTTGACTGTTAATACAAGAAGTTAGGGTACAGTCAAGTCTATTGCATATGTTGAAAGCTAATGACTTCTATGCTCTTAAATTTTTCTCAAAGTTTGTGAGGATGAACATTAAATTGAAATGCTTGTTTTTAAAACATAGTTAAAGACTGGTTTGGAATTTTTAGAAAATGCTGTTAATGCAGCTTGTGAATGGGTTATATTATGTTTGGTGTCCTGTAGACATTAACCTGTAAATAACAAGATGAATTATGTTGTCTCGGCAGTCATTGTGTTTTTCATGAGGTAATTCATATATGATTGTATATTTCTTTCTTTCCAGTGTTACTTGAAGTTACCATTGAGTAATTTATAGATGGTAGTAAGAAATTAGTTGTGTAATTTCTAAGTAGAGCAAAAACATTCTGATTGTATTAATCTCTTTATCGGGTGCTATTGTAATATGCAGTCGACCTCACTATTGGTAATATATTGTACCCCAACCTAACCTGGTTAGGTTCGGTACAACAATATTGACCTATACAATAGCACCCTTTATCTTGTATTGATTCGTATCTCAGTTTTCTTTTGACTGTGTAATTTTGCATCAAGAAATGACTGTATTGGTACCATTTATGCATAAATTTAACGTTTTGCTCACAATTACATTGTACTTATCTTTGAAACGACTTCATTGTCAGTAGTTTTGTGCATAATGATATTTCTTATGAGTAGTGTACCACATGATTCTGGGTGTCACTTCATATCGAATATCCTCTCTTATTAATGCTTAATCACTTAAGCTACATAGTTCAAAAGCATTGCAGTGACGTAGTATGAATTGCATTTCTCCTTCGTATATTGGTTCCCTAATCCGATAAGAAAAGGGAATATAATCATTGTGGAACCGTTTGTAACACCTTCTTGCATTTAGGAAGGGTATATCTTTTTTTTTTTTTTTTTCCAGTTGATATCCATGAATAACAAGGAAATTCTGTCTGGACAATGCTCTGCTTGTCCAGGATTAAGCCATATGTTCACCAAATTAATCTGCTTTTTAAGTTCCAAAAGCACAGATGGGAGACTCTAAATTTAGTATTCAGAAAACTATATTTTGTTTTTACCTGTTACTTGACCTACTCAGTCAAACTCTTGAATATAATTCGAGATAGTGAAACGATGTGATCCATCACAGTTTTACCTTTAAAATGCCCCTCTGAAATTAATTTTGTGAAGAACTTTCATATTTTGACAGCTTAAAACACAATTTCAACAAAATTGAGACAGAACCAATAAAAGTATTGTACTTCTTCCAACTCCTCTCTTTGTGAAATTCTTTAATTTTTTACAAGGATCCTCGAAAACTTTGTATAATAGTCAGATGGTATCTATTATGATGCTCCAGTTTCTCCCAGATATCAACAAAGTCCTGTACCTACTTTAAATACACTGGTGTCTGTGCTACTGAATAGGGAAGAACTATTGGAACAAGTTCCAAAAGATGCACAAAAAATTTTAAACTATTTCAGACCTTTCTATTCATCTGCTAGAAGAAAGTGCTCACTTACACAAAGTCTCGAAACGGCTTTGAGCATGAACCATCACTATCTCCATATAATAGTCTAAATGTTAATACCCAAAGAAGGTCAATAGGAAGTGATCACATAGATTATGAATTAGGTATCATTGTCAACAATAACAGATGCCTGAAATTTGAAAATTAGCTGACAACTGCTGTCTCTCAATATATTATGAAAGAAAGCAGTGTGTTCTCTTATTTTATATTATAATCTTTGTTGTGGGTACGCTTGAAAACTTAGACCGTGACCCTTCAAGCATTACATGCAGAAGAGAATAATTTCTTGCATTATAACTTCTCTACAGCGCCAACCATTGCCTTGAATCAAGCCACAGTAGCTATACAAAGCTATTCTGTGATGAGGACAGGAAAGGGAGCACTAGTATAACTTTAGAAGCAGGAAAAGAAGTGGCTGGAATACACACAAGAATTGATCATAACTACTGATCTAGAAAAATGAGAGCACATAACATGGGTAACCTACAATGCAGCTCTGGGTAGGTGACTATTTCACACAAACAATGTAAAATCTATCGTACTGCCGTCACCATTCATTTATGAATAGGCATAATCAGCTGCCGTGATCAAGCTTGGCATGGATATATTGTGTAAAGCTACAGAATTTCTCAATTGATGGCGGTGTAGGACACAACTGAGCATTACCTGAAGGACTCATGTTAGATTACTGCAGGTATACTGACAGTATGAGGTATTACCTGCATATGTTCCTGCTGCCTTGCAAGTGCAGACGGGAGTGCAAGACTTGGGGAGTAAAACCTGAGAGAAAATCTGGAGGGAGACTCAAAGGCTGTTGATAGGGAAGAATGCTCCAAACCACCCTCTGGCATCTCTTGCTACATTGCTCGGTTTCCAAATGTACTGACTCTGTCTTTCCATTAGTGCTAATCAGCATCAATGAAAGGGGGGCAGTGTAAAATGGACTAGGCACTTCTTCCTTATGTTTTGCCCAGAAGCCAATCCAGCTGCTTTAACCACCAGTCAAGTATTGCCTCGTCAGATACAAGTTATTTTTTATTTTGCTTCCTCCTTACAAGATATGGCTATCAGAGTAGTGCCTTGGCATACCCTAGTAAAATACTTTCAGTTGTACATAGCATCCTGACACTGATACTATCAGAGGCCTAGAGACAATATATTAATCAAAAAATGCCCAATACTTCAGTAATGAGATGAGATAATGGAGACAGCTCATTGTATTCCAGAGTTAATAATACTTCAATTTTATGTATGTCTGCGAAAACTGTAAATCCAATTCTTTTGGGCTAGATCACTATTTGCATTAGTAAATGGAAAGTCTGCCTCTATCCATTTTTAGAGGAATTAAATAACGTGGCCACTACATTGCTTTCTAATTACTAAGAGGTTTTCAGCAGTACCTGTTACTAAGACTCATGAGCATATTACTAAAATGCCAAAATGGTTTAGAGGTGCAATAGGACTCGCTGGAAAATCCATTAACTTTCAGGAGTGGATACAGATAATCCATCAGGTCTCATGAATTGGATGCTAGCTAGGCTACTGGAAAGCACTACTGTTATACAGAATTGCCTTAGCTGGATGCATGGAGATAAACAACTAAAATAAATTTTTAAAATGGAGACATTTTCTTATTAACGATACAGCAAACCAACACGTGGTAATAGAAGGCAAGAGCTTATGAAACAAGTGAAGGCGAGAGGTATAGTTTTTTAACTTCTCATGTTAAGGCTTCTTCTTTTCTTAATCAAGAACAGCCAACTTTAGTAAATATATGGCTGGAAAACTCTAGTGTCAATAATTTCACGAGCAATTTCACAGTGAAATTTGGTCAAATGCAGTTTTCATTCTGTAATGCACCTTAGAATTGCATATCTTATATATTACCTTTGAATAATTTGTTACAGAGATGAGCTCTCTCTGTGATGGACAGGACACAAATTTAAAAATTATTTCAGTAATACAATTTAATCTTTAACGTTATATTGTGACCAAAGGTTTTTACCAAATGTATTTTGCCATGGATAAGGGAATATTTCCTCAACTCAAAACTTAACCGTTGTCATTTATTGTTACCAAAGAAAATTTTCTGCTGTTAAACCATACTTAAACGTAATCATTAAATAATCAAAGGATTTATTTTTTTGTATGACCACAATTAAGTGTACCACCCAGTATTAATAAAATATTAATTCTGAAAGAATGTTTCTCTTAACCTTTTTTTTTTTTATGAGTGCAATGAAGGGTCAGGCTTCAGGAACAAAGAAAACACATAGAAAAAGTAACTACTTAAGGACAAGGCCTTGAAGATAATGCAGTGACATCTCACACTTCGCAGGGATTATGTTCTTGAAACCCTCTACTGAGAATGATATTGTCAATGGAGATGCTGGAAAATGAAGCGGATACTTGTATTCTCAGGTGCACCTAAGGAATATTATATTGCAGGCTTGTGAGTACTCTATTTAGCCAGTGTCCTACAGATATAATTTACTATTAAATTGAAAACTATTAACATGTATAGTATACTGAATTTGACACAATGGATTACAATTGCAGTACAGACCATTACTCTTTCATCAGTGTCACATATATGGTGCAGTACAGTACACTTCTATTTTTACTCCAAGTATGATGTTACCAATATTCATGCTGCATATACTGCAAGAGCACTGATAGAAAATGACTTTAGTATTATACTCACCACTTTTAAGCGTCTGCTACACAATAAGAACCATGACAATAATTATAAAAAAAAAGGATGGCAAAACTGTATACTGATTGTCCCTGGAATGTCATCTAGACTGTAAAATATACAGGATGACTGCTAAGCACACGAAGAGCCATGACAATAATGGTTAAGATGAATATGATGATGTAAAGGGACGGCGAGTCTGTACAGTACATATATACTTACTGCCCATAGAATGATTGATGTACTGTAGAATATACGGCATATCACAACAACAACTAAAATGATGACAACAATAATATAAAGGAGGGCAAGGTGGTACTCTATTATTATACGCACTGTCCTTAGAATATGTGCCATACCATAATCCTACTGACGGCCCGATAACGATTATGATGATACTGTATGGCACATTCAGGTTATTAATTATTAAACACGAAGAGTTTAACCTCTGCCTCTTAAGAAATCAGAAAACTCACCTTCATTAAAAATGTGAGGCAGGGAAAAGCAAGGGCTTTGACAACAGCAGATGTGAAGCTATGCAGCTGGGGAATGCACGTCATTCTTGAAGAACACTATTAAAGTAGGTTGTTTTTCTCTTTTCATACAAATAAATGGCTGGTTCAATTATTGTTACAACCTAGTACAACTCTTGTAAGCACCACTAATGAAAGATCCATTTTGAGTAATACTTTGGTTAGTTGTGCAATCCAACTTTCTGGCAATCCTATCATTGTCATGTATAATGTTGGAGTAGATTTGCTTCAACAAGCGTTCCTCATTCACCTGAATAACATGACCCCTCCATCTTAGTTCTCGATGATGAAGTCTTCAGTGCTTGTTTGCTTTGCTCAGCATCTCTGCCATTGGTGCTTCTGTCTTGCCACATACTTACAATGTTTTGAGGGCAGCGTTGATGATACTCTTCAAGTGCCTTTAGATGTTGCTGGTAAGTCGTCCATATCTCTCATACATTAACAAGCATGGGAATTACCACTGCTATGTGCATTATCATATACTGTAGTTGTCTTTTCAGATGTAACAATCACAAAAAGAGCTCTTTTTTGGAGACATTCAAATGCTCTTGGGTGCATTTACGACGTTGCAGAATTTTGACATTTGCAGTTGGAAAGTTGATAAATTAATCTGTAACTTCTCACTATGCTATAAGCTTAATATAACCAGAATTTGGGTAATTAACTGGCAATTTAGAAAAATTATGTTTGTTTTTTGGCCATTTTATGTGTCACTATCAATCTCCAATCAAAGAGGGTGGACACTGACAGGGTTGAACTGTGAACAAAGGCTGGATGCCCTTTCTATTGCCCTGCAGTAGAATCAAACGGGTCACTTTCAGAGATGAACGCTCTAACCACTGAGCCCTCCAGCTAGTACCTGTGTCCACCCTCATAATTGAGGTTAATAGTGACATAAAATAGAAGAACTATATATATATATATATATATTATATATATATATATATATATATATATATATATATATATATATATATATATATATATATATATATATATATATATATATATATATATATATATATATATATATATATATATATATATATATATATATATACACACAGTGATCCTTCGTTTATCGCGAAGGTTCGGTTCCGGGACCCAGCGCGGTAGAAGAATTTTCGCGAAGTAGGATCACCCTATATGTACATAGATATTTTAATTCATTTTTACGTTTACATTGTATAAACCGTATAAACCCTCCCTGTACTGTTAACAAACCACCCTTTACTTCATAAATAACAGCATGCAAGCGTAAATTTATATGAAAGTGATAGATAAACTTACTGTGAATGAGGTGGTAATGACATGACATACTCATGTATATAGGTATTTTACAATTATTTTTACGATTACGGTATAAACCCTCCCTGCACTGTTAAAAAACCACCCTTTACTTTATAAATAACAGCATGCAACGTAAATTTATATGTACGTGATAGGTAAACTTACCGTGAATGAGGTGGTAATGAGTGTAGACGCCAGAGGAAATTATTCCGCAGCCAATAACAGCTTTACGGCTGTTATTCATTAAGGCCAAAATAGCGGCCGACATCCGTAGACTTTTTTCCTTCTTTTAACATATCTAAGAGTTTCACCTTATCTGTTATGGTTAACATCTTCCTTTGCCGCTTAGGCTCACTATCAAAGCCTTAGAAGATGAAGGATGCTTGGGAGGCATTGCAAAGTTAAAATACGCGAGTAAAAAACTCACAAGCAAAACGTATTAATAAGCACAACGTGAACGGCGCACACGTGAGTTAGACTGAACGAGTGAGGCGAGACAATGGAAGTTGGTGGGAGAACCAAACTTCAATGAAAAAGCCAATCAGACCCCATGATACAGATCTCTCATTCTTTCAGCCAATAGCATTCCATGAACTATCTCACGTAGGTGCGAGCCTTTGTCCAAAACGCTGATACCGGTATCGTATTTTACATGGTGCAATACTGTTAGTATTTATGTTTTTTACTATTTTTTACTGTTTTATTATTTTTAGGCTAAGAAATACGTTTTTTTATCAATAAAATCATGATACTGGAAATTTTAATATATAGCTAGCTCACGTAGGTGCGACCGGACAGTATTTCACATGATGCAATACTGTCAGTTATATATCTAAATTTATGTTTTTTACTATTTTTTACTGTTTTATTACTCTTAGGCTAGGAAATACCTGCTTTATCAATAAAATAATGAAAATTTCAATATGTACTAGC